>CAUYON010136802.1:0-29200 GCA_963573935.1 Arctocebus calabarensis | reverse complement strand
GTCTCACTCTGGCTCAGGCTGGTCTCAAACCCGTGAGCTCAGGCAATCCACCCGCCTCAGTCTCCCAACTGCTAGGATTACATGCGTGAGCCACTGCACCCGGCGATGAAATAATCTTCTGTTGGAAGATGTCATCTATGACTTTCATAGCTAGGAAGAAGTCAATATCTGGCATCAAACGTCAAAGGGCAGGGTGACTCTCTTATTAGGGCCTAATGCAGCTGGTGACTTTAAGTGGAAATCAATATTCATTTGCCATCGAAAAATCCTAGAACCCTTACTAATTATGCTATATCTACTCTGCCTATGCTCTAGAAATGGAGCAAAGCCAATGATAGTATTTTAGTTTACAGCATGGTTAGCCAAATATTTTAAGCCCTCTGTTGAGACCTATTGCTCAGATAAAAAAGATTCCTTTCAAAATATTGCTACTCACTAACAACGCACCTGGTGACACAGAGCTCTAATAGAGATGTATAAGGAGATTAATGTCATTTTCATATCTGCTAACAAAATGTCCATTTTTCTGCCCATGGATCAAGGAGTAATTTCAAATTTCAAGGCTTATTATTTAAGGAATACATTTTATAAGGCTGCCTTAGATAAGTGATTCCTCTGATGGAGTAGGGCAAGGTAAACTGAAAACCTTCTGGAAAGGTTCACCATTTTTTTGAGACAGAAGCTAATTTTTGGCCCCCAGTAGAGTGCCATGGCGTCATAGCTCTCAGCAACCTCAAATCCTTGGGCTCTTGCAATCCTCTTGCATCAGCCTCCCAAGTTGCTGCGACTACAGGTGCCCGCCACAATGCCCAGTTAATTTTTAGAGATGGGGTCTCACTCTTCCTCAGGCTAGTCTCGAACTCCTGAGTTCAGGCAATCCTCTCACCTTGGCCTCCCAGAGTAGGCTCACGCTAGGATTACAGGCGTGAGTCACCGCCCCCAGTGACACGTTTATTTATTGAGATAGAGTCTCACTTTGTTGCCCTTGGTAGAATGCTATGGCTTCATAGTTCACAGCTACCTCAAATTCTTGGGCTCAGGCAATCTTTTTGACTCAGCATTGTGAGTAGATGACATTATAGATGGTCTTGAACTCAGGAGATCCACCCACCTAAGCCTCCCAAAGTGCTAGGATTACAGGTATAAGAGAAACCTAAATATTCCACAAAAAACCCTCTTAAAACTAACTGATAAACAAACTCAGTAAAATTGCAGGATACAAAATCAACATATACAAACCAGTAGCATTTCTATATGCCAATAATCTGAAAAGGAAACCAAGAAAGTAATCCCATTTACAATAGCTACAAAAAAAAATTAATACCCAGAAATAAACTTAACCAAAGAAGTGAACGATCTCTATAATCAAAACTATAAAATATTGATGACCAAAATTGAAGAAGACACAAAAAAGCTCATTGACTGGAAGAATCAATAGTTAAAATCTCCATACTGTCCCAAACAACCTACAATTCAATGCAATCCCTATTAAAACATCAATGATATTCTTTACAGAAATAGAAAAAAAACTCCTTGAATTAATATAAAATCATGAAAGACCCAAAATAACCAAAGAAATCCTGAGCAAGAGGCATCACACTATTTACTTCAAATTATACTTCAAAGCTATGGTAAAGAAAACAGTATGGTACAATCAGACATACAGATCAATGAAACTGAATAAAGAACGCAGAAATAAATCCACGTATTTACAGCCAAGAGATTTTCAACAAAGGTGTCAAGAACATACATATAGAAAAGACTGTCTCTTTAATAAATGGTTCCAGGGAATCTGTATATCCATACACAAGAGAATGAAACTAGACCTCTATCTCTTACCTAATATAAAAATCAACTCAAAATGGATTAAGGATCTAAATCTAGATCTGAAACTATGAAACTACTAGAAGAAAACACTGTGGAAACACATCAGGATATTGGTCTGTATAAAGGTTTCTGTGTAAGACTCAAAAACAATAGACAAACAAGATCATATCAAGCTAAAAATCTTGTACACAGCAAAGGAAACAATCAACAAAGAGATGAGCCACAGAATGGGAGAAAATATTTGCAAACTACCTCTCTGACGAGGAATTAATTATCAGAAGATATAAGGGGCTCAAAATACTTTATAGAAAAAAACCCCAAATAATTTGATTTTTAAAAGCGGGCAAAAGAGTGTAACACACATTTCTCAAGAGAAGATGTATAATGGTCAATAGGTATATTGAAAAAAATGTTCAATGTCACTTATCAGAGAAACACAAATGAAAACTACAATAAAGCATCATCTCAGTCTGGTTAAAATGGTTTTTATCCAAAAAACAAGCAATAACAAATGCTGGTGAGATGTGGAGAAAGAATAACTCCTGTACACAGCTGATAGGAATGTAAATTAGTACGCCACTATGAGGAACAGTATAAAGGTTTCTCAAAAAATTGTAAATGTTTTCTCATTTGTAAATTGTAAAGGTTTCTCAAAAAATTGTAAATGTACACCGTATGATCATGGAATCTCACTGCTGGGCGTTTGTCTAAAACTAAGGAAATCAGTATAACAAAGAGATATCTGCCCTCCTATGTTTACCGTAGCACTATTCACTATATAGAATCAACCAAAGTGCTCATCAACAGATGAATAGGCAAAGAAAAGGTGGCATTTGGAAGCACCTATAGTTCAGTGGGTAGGAACCAGTCACATACACCGAGGCTAGAAGGCTTAAATCCGGCCTGGGGCAGCTAAAACAACAATGACAACTGCAACAAAAAAAATAGCTGTGAATTGTGGTGAGCGCCTGCAGTCCCAGCTACTTGGGAGTCTGAGGGAAGAGCATTGCTTAAGCCCAAGAGTTTGAGGTTGCTGTGAGCTGTGATGCCACAGCACTCTACCCAGGGCAACAGCTTGAGAGTTTCTCTCAAAAAAAAAAAAAAAAGAAAATGTGACATATATGCACAATGGAATATTATTCAGCCAAAAAAAAATGAAATCTTATCATTTGCAACAATATGAATAGACCTGGAGAACATTAAACTAAGTGAAGTGAGCCATGCACAGAAAGACAAATACCATCATGTTTTTACTAACATATGTGGGAACTAAAAAAAAGAAAAAAAAATTGAACTCATGGACACAGACAGTAGAATGATAGTTACCAGAGGCTGAGAAGGGTAATGGGGAGGAAGGGATACAAAGGAGATTGATAAAAGGCACAAAAGTTGAGTTAGAGGAAAGAATAAAATCTCTTCAATAGGGCCAATATCACCAACAACAATTTGCTGTATTTCAAAATATAGTAAAAGAGTGAAATTGGGATGTGAGTGATAAAAATAAAATCATAAGCTCCTCAACTAACTGAAGGGACCCCCTCTTGTCATGGGAAGCCCAGCAAAATCTTACAAGTGAGTTCCCAGCCATTAGAACCTCCCTCACTAATCTTCATTAGGCTTTCTTTCCTAAGGGGGAAACAGAAGACTAGTTCCACTGCTGCTTCAACCAACCTCTCGGCCTCAAAGTGCTTACTCTTCACTTCTGCCCAAGGCTATGCTTCTCAGCTTGTAAGATGGCCAGCCTATAAACTGCAACCTTTCACCAGAGAGGAATAATGTTCTCCTTTCCAAATTTATAAACCTTGTGATTGTTCAGTTGACAATGTTTCCTAACACAAGGAAATGATACCTTCTTGTGGTGGATACCTCATTTACCTTGATTTGATTATTATGTATTACTATACATCAAAGTATCACATGTACTCCATAAATACATAGACCTATTAAGTATCCATAATTAAAAATAAAAAACTTTATCTTCAGAAGTAGTAAAAATTGATCCCCCTTCATTTTGCTGAGAAGATTGAGGCTCAAGGTCAAGTCCTGCTTTTAACTTTTATTAACGCTGGTATTTCCTTAGTGTTTGTCAAGTTTAAATCTGTTTTATTTTTCCCATCATCTTTGAGGGTGGTAAGAAGTATCCTAACACACAACTTCTTAGGAGCATTGTTCAACTGGGAAAAGAAGTTAATTAAACAAGGATTAACACCTGTTTACACAGGTAGGTTTTGGGCAAAAGATCAAGTTATGTCACGCACTAAGGTATAAATAAATGTGTAGGTTAAGAGAAAGGAGTTAGTCATCTCAGTCTCCTCAAGGGAGCTTTTAATTTACATAAAATAAGCTGGAACCTACTTAGATAAAAAGGAGTCAGTGTCTATTCATTGGTCCTGAGGATGCCTGCATGCTGGTAAAGTTACCTGGTCAGAGATAATGCCAAAGTGATGGAAGCCAGCTCATCAAACTGCCACTTACCTCTACTTAATAGGTAGACACTCCATTCTGGTTTTTATTTACTAAGGGGGGTTTATGATGCAGTACTAAGCCTCTTCTTCAAATACCCTGCCAATTCTCTCTGCTTTTCAGGATAGGATGAACATATTTCATCATTTCGTCTCTCTCTCTCTCTCACTTGGAAAAATAAGCATCACACTAAGTTTCTAAGTTTGTTGAATGGTCCGGGAATATCCTTAGTTATCGTGTGTGCTTCTGGGGTTTATCCTCACGTGGTGACCAAGAATCAATCTTTTCTCTCTGGTTCTAAACTTTTGCCTCCGTTTTACCATTGCTCACTTCCCCACGCCTCCCCTAACACTCAACATTTGGCTCACTACTTTTGGTCTCTACCTCTAACAACTAAACCATAACTTTATTGGCTTACTGGTTCCCTGGCTTAATGTACCTTTCTGGTATCTTGGGTTGTCTTATATCTTGGTGGTCCCAACCCAGTGTACGCAGAGACCCCACTGTGACACCTTGTGTTTTCTGACAAGGTCACCTCCAGGTCCCCAGCAGAGGTCACAAGCTGGGGGCAAGGACAGAGTCTGACATCTATGGTAGATTGAAAATAAATAAATAAGCATTCTTCTTGATAAATAAAAAAAATTGGGGGGTAGTGCCTGTGGCTCAGTGAGTAGGGTGCCAGCCACATATACCAGAGGTAGTGGGTTCAAACCCGGCCCCGGGCCAAAAAAAATTTTTTTTTTTTTTTGAGCTAATCTCAAGCTGTAGCCCTGGTTAGAGTGCCGTGCATCATAGTTCACAGCAACCTCCAACTCTTGGGCTCAAACAACCCTCTTGCCCTTGTTTTTTTTCTATTTTTAGTAGAGACAGAGTCTTGCTTTTTGCTCAGGCTGGTCTCAAACTCAAGAGCTTGAGCTATCTACCCGCCTCGGCCTCCCAGAGTGCTAGGATTATAGGCATCTGCCACTGCGCCCAGCCTGTAAATAAATTTCTTAATATTTTATCTATTAGGGTATCTTGAAAAGATTTAACTAGTGCTGAGATCTGCAGAGACCCTAATCAGTATTTTACTTTTTTCTCCTCAACTATAATAATGTGTTGGGGACACATGCTGAGAATTGCATCATTAGGTGATCTTGTCATCGTGTGAACATTAACTTACACAAACCCAGATGGCATAGCCCCTACACCCCTCGGCCATATGGAACAGCCTATTGCTCCTAGGATACAAACCCATAAAGCTTGTTACCACACTGAATACGTGGGCAACCAGAACACAGTGTGTAACAAGTATCTGTGTAACTAAGCGTATCTACACAGAGAAAAGGTAAAAATATAAAGGTACAGTAAAACTGTATTGAATCGAGACCACTGTCATATGTAGCTTGTTGTTGACCAAAATATCATCACTTGGTACATGACTGCACTTGTGATCTCACCAAAGAAAAGTCAACAAAGATGAATTGAGGGTCTTAGTCTTTTATTTTTATTTTTTGTAGAGACAGAGTCTCAATTTTATCGCCCTCGGTAGAGTGTCATGGCGTCACACAGCTCAGAGCAACCTCCAACTCCTGGGCTTGGGCGATTCTCTTGCCTCAGCCTCCTGAGTAGCTGGGACTATAGGTGCCCGCCACAACGCCTGGGGCCGGGTTTGAACCCGCCACCTTGGGTATATGGGGCCGGCGCCCTACTCAATGAGCCACAGACACCGCCCAGGGTCTAAGTCTTTTAGAGGGGCTGTGATGCTCTGCTCAGTGGACCATCAAACTCTTAATTGTAAAAAGCAGTAGAAAGGGTTCTTTTGGTTTAGGAGGTTAAAAGAGAAAGAACAGTATTGAGAAGTTTCTGTAAGGGAAGATGGATGATAGGGTGAGGGGGAAAAAAGGTCTCTGTTCTGACAGATTTGAGTATAGTTCCCATGACCAGGAAGTGGAGGCTGGGACTCAGGAAGAATACCTCCCAGAGAGACCCTAGTGAGTCCCCAGAAGCAGTGGCACGACTATACTGCCTACACTGCTACTGCAACCAGGACAGGTGACACAGGACTGTCTGCCCCCCGACATTGAAGTCTCACTTGTGTGCATGCCCACCTCCTCACTCACTAGTCACCTGATCTCCATGTCGGGACAGATCTAGCACACAGGACACCAGTAAGCTCCAAGGAGTCTCTGGACTCTTACAGGGGCAGAGGAACAGTCAAGTTTCTAGGCTTCAGTGAAAGCGGGCTTTAGGCTGATCCAGTAACCTGGAAAGTGGATTTAGAAGGGACTGAAGCCTGATATTACATGTGCTCAGGAATATCAATTTCTAGGAGGCTCATTGCTTTTGGATGAACAGGTAAAATCAGGTTTCAAGCTTTGTAACATGATTCCTAGATCCTGGAACTGTCAAAAAAGGTAAAGACACATCACACTGCCTTTATCATCTCTTAACTGCAATAGTAAGGATATAGAAAAGGACCAGACTTACAAAGGATTAAGAAACATCCAAGGATAAGGTTTTGAATATCCTCCTGGTTATGTTGGGGAGTAACAGAAAACCAAGCTATGCCTCAGAGAGGATGTTAAAGTGGCCAAATGTAATAAACCTAGAGGCTTTAGTATCACCAATGGCTCTGTCATCCCCCTCTATATTCCCTTCAATATATATGTCCCCTTTTAACCAGCACTAATGTTCCACCAATCAGTGGACATCACTGCAGAAATTGTACCCACAATTCTCTCTATATATAATACTTTTAAGTCTCATTTCTATCAAATGGGCATGAACTCATTTCATGAGTGTGGTTTGGAAGTCTTACCAATTGCACCTGCTCAGAAGTATCTTACCCTAATGGTCACACATGCTTTGATCTTGAATCAGTTATATAGCAGTGCCATTCTACTGTGGCCCAGATTCATCTGAACTTTAGTGATGGGAATTTCTGCTTCCCCAAATTTGATTCTGTAATTTGGTCAGGGGCTGGTGGTAAGGGCAAAGAAATAGAGCTGGGAGCTACTGCACATTACACACACTTGTGTCCTGGGGATGAGGAGAGAATAGGTGCTCTGAGTCCATATCAGATCTGTCTTCTGTGTGTTACCTTTGCTAGGCTATAGTGTTGTTGCCAGAAGAAATTCAAGAAGTCTGTTGGGGGCGCAATCAGCTGGCCAACATTACCCATAGGGAGGTGAGGGGCAATTCCTGCAAGCTCAAAGATCTCTACATATAACTCCCTTTCGCCTACATTACCCAAAGCTCATTGCTCTTTATGTGGACTTTCCTTCCAGCAATGACAACAACAACAAAATAATCGCAGAACTCATGCATGCAGTAGACTACCTCTTTTCGATTGAATTTGAAGTTAGTAATTTGATTTCATTTCAGTACTTGTCCAATTCTCTTTTAGTTACCACGATCAAAGGAGATATTTTTATAGGCTGATGGCAAATCCATTTTATAAAACTGTAAACACATCAAGTTAAGGTAATCCCTTAGAAGAATAGGAAAACAGCTCATTTTCAGCACAACAATAGATTTATTCTAGCAGGTAGAGATCTAGCTGTACTTCTGAACTTCTTAAGTTTTTCAGAAGACAAAGACCTCGTGAGGTAATCTGTGGGCAAACAGGATGAAATGCTATTTCCAGATGGTTCATTCACTCAATACTTTCTCTGACTTGCCCCAGCACCTGTTCCGATTAGTATATATTACAAATATACACATGAGGGTACCCTGGCTGGACACAAAAGGAAAGGTTAGCTTAAAAGTAGCTTGTGCTGGGCGGTGCCTATGGCTCATCAAGTAGGGCGCCCCATATGCTGAAGGTGGCGGGTTCAAACCCAGCCTCGGCTGAACTGCAAAACAGAAAAATAGCCGGGCGTTGTGGTGGGTGCGTGTAATCCCAGCTACTCGGGAGGCTGAGGCAAGAGAATCGCCTAAGCCCAGGAGTTGGAGGTTGCTGTGAGCTGTGTGACGCCATGGCACTCTACCGAGGGGGAAAAAGTAAGACTCTGTCTCTACAAAAAAAAAAAAGTAGCTTGTGCTAATGCTGGCTTGACTTCCTGTCCCCACACTGGTGCCCTCTGCCTATTTTGTGTCACCACAGGTGATAGAGGGTAAAGCCGAGGCTCTGGAGTCAGACTGACCTGGCCCTGCCACCTGAAAACTGTGAGCTCTTGGGCACGTTACTTAACCCTCTCTCAACTTCAGAGTTTCTCAACTCTTCATGGGGACAGTAACTGCACCCACTTCGAGGGTTGCTGTGAGGGTGAGATGGGCATTGAATTTAACAGTGCCTGGCCCATACCTCCATAAATGTTAGTGATCATAACAACAACAACAAACGAAATAATCTATATATGTATTTATATATAATCTATATATAGATTAATAATAATTATATATATTATATAGATAGATAGATTATCATCATCTCAGAACTCTTAAGGAAGCAAACAATAGGATAAGGGGAAGTGGGGAGAGAGAATGTCTTTTAAATTATCAGTCTGATGCAGAGAAAAGAAAAAAAAGGAGGAAGAACAGAAGAGAGGGAAAGAGAAATAAAGGAGAGAACAGTACATCTGTTTCAGGTTGTGATTCCACGAATTCAAACCTTCCCATGATTGTGACAGAGACAGTTCTCAAAGGCTTGGGAGTTATAAGGGATACGAAAGCCTGGACTTGAGGTATACACACACGTACATTCACAAAGTCATTGTGAACAAAAAAGTACAGGATCCCACTGCACAAAGGAAGCATTAAGTCATGAGTATGCTTTGATCAAGACAGAACCTCCAATTTCCTATTATCCCTCCTGGACTAAGAACTATCTTTGTAATTGTCAGGCAGGTAAAAGGCATTTTAGTTGTCTAGACAAGTAGTCCCCAAAGTGGAAGAGCGCCTACTAGGAGCGAGGCAGGATAATCCACTGGTGTGTGGAAAGAAAATATCTTACAACTTCTATTTTTGTTCACTTTTTAACTCATTTTTTAAACATTTATACTTTGTTTATTATGTTACTAAGCATTAACTAAAATACTATGCTTATAATTTATGAATAAATTTGTAATATAGTGTATTTATAAATAAATATACATACATTAGATTAGCAATTCATGATCAAATCTTTGGAGAAAACTGGTTTAGTGCACTAGCCACGTTTCAAAGACTCAGCACGGGTTCGTGCACACACACAAAGATATCACCTCCCCTCTAGTTTTTGTAAGGGCAGGCTATTATAACCAGAACAATAGCCTTTGTTGTCAGTCCAAAGGGAAAGGTATTTGGGCAAATATGGAGTATTCCCTTATTATTCCCTTAAGCCTGTTATTGGACAATAATTCAACCTCAAATGCTCCAGTCGTGAAGATACTAAAAGCCTCACTTAGGCTTTCCCTGTTGCCAGGACTCCAGCTAAATGTTGACTTCACCACAACTTCTTGCTTTCCAGAAAGTTAGAAAACCAGCTTTAAAACCAGAATTCTACCATTCTGTAGAAATTATAAAATGCGATATAAACAAATTAACTGTTGTTGGAGTTGTGTTAGGGCCAAGGACCCTGTGACCTCACATCAGAACACCAGTCTTTCCTTGACTACACTCTTGATGCCCCAAAACTACACAGCAATGACAGAAAGAGGGGGATGTTTATGAGACTGTGACTCGTGGCAGGGTCATCACTAGCTTTATAGCAGCTGCCTTTGGAATTTCATGTTTAAAATCTTCTGTTGGTCAAGTAACAGGCTGAGATTGTTGCTTTTGCTTTCAATTAAATCTCAGAGGAAAGGTCAACCCACATGGCTCAGAGGGGAAGGACAAAGTCAGTATTGCCTGCTCTGTATCCGTCATCCCTACTGTGGGTAACAACCTCACGACTGTCCTTTGGGGGACTTCCCCCTCCCATTCAAGTCTTCATGGATTGTCAACCAAGGTGCCCCATCCATGATGCATATGATTTGAGCCAAGTCAGATTCTCTTTGGAAATCTTGAATGAACTGATTCAAGGACAGAAAAATGGTGAGGGTTAAGCTATTCAGATAGAGGCACCCTAAAGAACTGACATATCAGTTCTCACTTTAAAGTGGCCGAGGTACCAGACCATCTGCAGGAGACAGCAAACTGGCCACAGATTCTTCCCTTCTCTCTCAGGCTCTTGGGAAGTCCCTTCCACTCTGACTCTGAGCTCAGCCATGTGATTTACTTTAGTCAAGATTAAATACATATGTTTCAAGGAGACTAGACAAGTGCTTGTGCATTGAGGCTTGCCCTCTTTATTTGGAATGCCAAGACCATCACGTGAACGAGCTTTCCAGGGGATGAGTGACTACATGGTGGAGAGTCAAAAACACATGGTAGCCAACTAGTGAACTGACTGCAGATCCACTGGGTGAGCCCCCAGGGAAGTCAGTGGAGCCTAGCACAAACTAGGGAATGTTCGAGCACTGCCCAGAGGGCTGATTTGCAGAATCAAGAGCTAAACAAATGGCTGTTTTTTCAGGCCACTAAACTTTGGGGTGGTATGTAACAGAGTAAACTTGATATGCCAACTTCCTGAAGCCTAAATGTTTAGCTTTTGATTCTGTGAGGTACTACATCCTTAGAATAAATTCTGGCTAGGCATCTGTAGCTCAATCGGCTAGGGTGCCAGCCACCATACACCAGAGCTGGCGGGTTCGAATCCACCCTGGGCCTGCCAGACAACAATGACAGCTACGACCAAAAAACAGCCGGGCACCTGTGGTCCCAGCTACTTAGAAGGCTGAGGCAAGAGAATTAATTGCTTAAGGCCAGGAGTTGGAAGTTGCTGTGAGCTGTGCCGCCATAGCACTCTACCCAGGGTGACAGCTTTAGGTTCTGTTTCAAAACAACAAAAACAAAAAACAGAATAAATTTCTTTTTGTTTAGAGTTAGTAAAGCTGGCATCTGTTGTTTACAATCCAAGCTTCTTAGCAGCCAGGCAAGAGACAGATGTAGAGATCCATGGACACACAGAAATTCCCAGAACCGTCCAAACTTGTCTGGCTACTGAGCAAAAATATTTCCTTTTATTATTCCTTTCTGCTCTCCCTCACTCTTTCCACAAGGATATAGAATGGTATTCTTATTGCATAAGTAACATAAGACACACACTTCGAACTATACATTTGGAAGGAAGGAATCTTAGGATTCTTCTGAGAAGAATTTCCATCTTTGGACTGGGTCACCCTAGGTATAAATAGCAGGGAAGCAGACAGGACGTACTACACTGTCAAGAACTAGGCCTCTATTCCCATAACTATGGCCTACTGAGGTAATAACAGTGCTTCTTAAGTTGTGAGGACTGAGTTAATGTGTATGAAGTACCGGAGGTGTGAATAAAATGTATACACATTTGAAGAGATATTATTTATGTATTACTTCTTCAAGTTGAATTGAATTACAGTAGCAGTTTGTTATCTGATGTTTATTCAAAAGACAGCGCTAATCATATAACGCTAGTGCCATCATGCAACAGGAAGGACAGTCAAAGAAAATGGCAGAAGCACAGCTGTCATCTGAGGGGCACAAAACCATTTTGAAGTGGTATTCGAAATTTGAGAATGTTGTGGAAGTATGACAATGGAGGTGTGAGTATTCAACAGAATTTCCAACATGCGTAATAATTGCAAAAATGGTGGTACTTCAGGAAGAAATTGAAACAACATGTACAGTGAGTGATATAAGTGGGCACTTTCGTCAACTTTGCTCAAGCACTAGTTCCCCATAATCAAAAGTGTCTGGGCTGGGTGTGGTGGTTCACACCTATACTCATAGCCCTCTGGATGGCTGAGATGGCTGGATTTCTTGAGCTCAGGAGTTTGAGACCAGCCTGAGCAAGAATGAGACCTCATCTCTACTAAAAATAGAAAAACTAGCTGGGCATTGTAGGAGGCACCTGTAGTCCCAGCTACTCAAGAGGCTGAGGCAAGAGGATCTCTGGAGCCCAGGAGTCTGAGGGTACTGTGAGCTATGATGTCACAGCACTCTAGCCTGGGGACAACAGAGTAAGACTGTCTCCGGAAAAAAAAAAAAGTATCTGGCTCAGCGCCTGTGGCTCAATGAGCTAAGGCACCAGCCACGTACACCTGACCTGGCGGGTTTGAATCCAGCCTGCGCCTGCCAAGCAACAATGACGCCTGCAACCAAAAAATGGCCGGGCATTGTGGCGGGCACCTGTAGTCCCAGCTACTTGGGAGGCGAAAGCAGGAGACTCGCTTGAGTCCAGGAATTTGAGGTTGCTATGAGCTGTGATGCCACAGCACTCTATCCAGGGTGACAGCTGAGGCTCTGTCTTAAAAAAAAAAAAAAAAAAGTATCCAGGTGCTGATGGTAACCACTTTGAGCACCTCTTGTAACTGCGGAAGTCAAAGATGACTTGTATTCACTTTTGTTATTAAGTATATATTTAGTATTGCAATTTTAATAGTTTTATCCTTTCTTAAAATGTGTATATATAACAAGTATTAGATAAATATTTGATACTATTATTTTTCTGATATTCCATAGAGTTCTTTAAAGGAAGATCTTAGAAAAAGACATTTGGCATTGTGGATGGAGCCTTGGTAAACCCATGGAACAGTAATATATAAATAAGCCTAGTCCTGGCTTTAGCCCAAACTCACCATGGTTTTAGACAAGCCTTATTGTACCACTTCCTCACTGTAACCTGGAATAATCATATTCCCTATTCTAGTCCACAGGGCTGTTTGGAGGCAAATATGAAATAACATATGTGAACATGCTTCTGAATGTGCCAAAGTGCTCAACTGCACGGTAAAGCCTACAATTACCATTCAGTAATTAAGGCAGTTTTAGGTTCCAAATGAATCCTACATTCCTCATGCGGTTTATGTGAGCAGAATGCATTCTTGGCATATTTATGGATATATTAAACCAAAACTTGTCTACATCAACTCTGGATCTGTGTTGAGAGGCTTGGTTACATATCAGATGAAAGAAGTCATGGCCTTTTCAACAGTCTCCTAGACACCAGAAGATTTTCTGACAGGATATGAAATGAAGTAACCAGAGACGAGGGGAAAACGAAGGGCAAGAACACTCTAATACCTTTATATGACCTGAAGAGTCCACTTAGTTGACCTGTCCCCTGACTGCACATCAGACCACAGGGTTGAGTGTTCTTTCCTCAGAGAGGGATGACTGAGGATTTAAGGCACACTGAATCTAAAGGCACTCACATGAGCATCCTTTTTAAGGCACACTGGTTTTATAGGTGTTCCAGTCACCAAGTTCTAAATACAAGCAGCAGTTGCTGTAAATATCAAGGACACTAAATTTCTTAATAATTTCAAGGAAGAAGTTGTATGTTAGAAAATTTGGAAAGTACAGAAACGCACACAATTAAAAGCACCCAAATCCTGCTGCCCCCGAGATGATGTCGCCACCTTCCTTCATGTTACCTCACTCTGTACACACAAGTTCATACACATACGTATTCCTACAACATAAGGATTATTCTAAAAATAAAGTTTTGGAGCCTACATTTTGTGCTTAATATTCCAGGGTGAGAATTTCCATGGGACAACATTCAAAACAGGCAGAGTGGAAGTGCCAGCAAGTAGTTGTTGGCAGCATCTGCCCAGCTGTTAGCAGGTGTACTGTGTATGAAGAGGAGGACAGAGCACTGGAATATATGCAATGTGTGAGCACCTCAAGGGAGGCATACAGGATCAGGTGAAAAGTAAGAAAATGTGACAGCAGATAAAGGATGAACGATGCTGACGATTTGTTTCATGAAGTAAATTTTATTCCTGTTGACATTCAAAGTCAGGGACGTCAGCAGACAGAGATGAGGTGATGAGATTAGGACTTCAACTTTAAAGTTTCTTGCCCGGAATGTCAAACACCATGAAATGTTGATAAACATTTCCATTCTTTAAAAATGGTAACCTTGGCTCAGCGCCTGTGGCTCAACAGGCTAAGGCGCCAGCCACCAGCCACATACACCTGAGCTGGTGGGTTCGAATCCAGCCCGTCCGCCAAACAACAACGACGGCTGCAACCAAAAAATGGCCAGGCATTGTGGCAGGTGCCTGTAGTCCCAGCTACTTGGGAGACAGAGGCAGGAGACTCGCTTGAGCCCAGGAATTGGAGTTTGCTGTGAACTGTGATGCCACAGCACTCTATCCAGGGTGACAGCTTGAGGCTCTGTCTCAAAAAAAAAAAAAGGTAACCTTTGTGTCCTATGCTGAGGGCATTCCCATTTTTTTGGAGACAGTCTTGCTCTGTCACCCTGGGTAGAGTGCCATGTTGTCATGGCCCCCAGCAACCTCAGACACTTGTGTTCAAGCGATCCTCTTGCCTCAGCCTTCCGAGTAGCTGGGACTACAGGCGCCCAACACAACACCAAACTAATATTTTTCTATTTCTAAGAGACATAGGGTCTTGCTTTTGCTTAGGCTGGTCTTGAACTCCTGGGCTCAGGAGATCCACCTGCCTCAGCCTCCCAGAATGCTAGGATTATAAGTGTGAGCCATGCTCAGTTTGGCTTTGATTATTTAACCCTGCAGAGTCCTTGGGGACTTCTGGAGCATGTCTAGGGCATCTGGTGATTTTTGGAGTAGACTTTAGGTTTCAGGGCAAAAGCTAGGAGTGAAGGATAGTAACCCACCACTGCCACCTCCACGCTGACCCTCACTGACCATGTACTATGTACAAAGTGGTCTATCAGAGTTGTACCAAAATGATGTCATGCAATCCTGGAGACACCTATATGAGGCAGGTCCTACCATTTTCCTTATTTTAGTGGTAGGTTAAGTAACTTGGCCAAAGTAACAAAGCTAGTAAAAGGTTAAGTAACTTGGCCAAGTAACAAAGCTAGTAAAAGGAGGTAGGATCTGACTCCAGAAAGTCTGAGTTCACAATCCTCAGTCTTAACCACTCTGGGGTACTGAAGCATCAAGACTGCAGCTCAGCATTGTTAGAACTATTCAATTTTAAGCATGTTTCTAATTTCTAAGTCTCAGGTTCCTCACTTTTCAGCAGCATAATAATTTGGCCTATACACCACGGTATGGTTGTGAGGACCGAATGAGACATAAATACACATGAACGGCATTTGTAAAACATAGCATACTATACAATTATTTTCATTATTAATGGTGAAAGGTAAGAGGAAACATTATTCTTTCATCTTGCATTTGGGTTTTGTTTTCATTTAGTACAGGAGAAAAGGCTTAACTTTAATAGTTGATAGAAGGTAGTGAAAATATCTGATATTCATTGCAGTATTGATAGAGTATTGATAGAAAAAAGAAATCGTTCCCTATACCAGGAAACTATAATTAAAAAGAAAATAGTGATTATTTTGACAGGACAGTGACTTAAACTGGGTCCTTCGGGGGCTTTTTAACTCCAGTGATGAAGCCTACTCTAGATGCTGGCAGATGTGTGATGCTTTCCTTCAGGAAAGGGGAAATGAGCTATCAAGGATTTGTGGCTGTCCAGATAATGACTTCCTGTTCCACAAAAACAAAGCACAGCAGTTGGAAATAACAGCCTGTCTCCCATCCCCATTCCACATCCTCTGGTTACTATCCAGTCCAGGCTGAGGAAGGCTTCCTCTAGCTCCAGGCCTTTAAAGCCTCCACTGCTTCTGAAGAACAAAACCACCAGAATTTAAAAGCCAAGCTTTTAAAGAGTTTCCTCTGAACAAAGTCACCTGGACTCAGACTCCATCTACTGAGAATTTCAGCAAGGCTGACGTACCTGATCTATAGTAAGTACCTCCATCACACCACACATGGGCAGGATCTGTTAGTGTTTATCATCTTCCTACAGCCAGTAAGTTCCTAGGGAAGAGAAGCTATAGAAAGGCCTATTGAATAGAACCATGCTGGGAGTTTCATCTAGGAAACTGAAGTTGAGACAGATGAAAAAATGAGCACTGCAAAATATTGCTACAAGAAATTAAGGGCAGGCTCGGCGCCTGTGGCTCAACGGGTTAAGGCACCAGCCACGTACACCTGAGCTGGCGGGTTCAAATCCAGCCCGGGTCCGTCAAAACAACAATGATGGCTGCAACCAAAAAAAAAATGGCCAGGGGTTGTGGCGGGCACCTTGTAGTCCAGCTACTTGAGGTGGAGGCAAGAGACTCGCTTGAGCCCAGGAATTGGAGGTTGCTGTGAGCTGTGATGCCACAGCACTCTATCCAGGGTGACAGCTTGAGGCTCTGTCTCAAAAAAAAAAAAAAAAAAAAGAAAAAAGAAATTAAAGGCAGCCTAATTTTTTTTTAATTGATCTATAGAACCACTACAATTATAAATAAAATCCTTAGGTTTTTTTCTTTGACAGCTTGTCAATTTCTATCAAAGTCTGCCAACAGCCAAAACAATCTTGAAGAAGAAAAATATTGGAGAAGGTTGGCACTGTGGCTCAGGTCTGTAACCACAGCACTCTGGGAGGCCAAGGCAGGTGGATTGCTTGAGCTCAGGAACTTGAGATCAGCCTGAGCAAGAGCGAGACCCTGTCTCTAAAACTAGCTGGACGTTGTGGCCAGCACCTGTAGCCCCAGCTCCGTGGGAGGCTGAGGCAAGAGGATCGCTTGAGCCCAAGAGTTTGAGGTTGCTGTGAGCTATGATACCATAGCACTCTACCAAGGGTGCCAAAGTAAGACTGTCTCCAAAAAATGGAGGACCTCCATTACCCAAATTTAAGATTTACAATAGTTAAGACAGTATAATAGGAAAGACAAATAAGCTATTGGAACAGAAGGGGAGTCTACAAGTAGACCCATACATATATAGTCACTTGAGTTTCGACAAAGGTTTCAAGAAATTCAATGGGGAAGGAAAATTCTTTTCAATAAAATGTGCTAGAGCAACTGGAGATTCATATAGAAAAAGGAGTCCTTTATCCTTTCCTCTGTATATATGTAAAAATTTAATCTGAGAGAGATCATAGATCAATATGAAAGCCAAAACTATAAGGCTTCTAGAAGAAAGTTATCTTCATGACTTTAGGGTAGGCAATAATTTCTTAGGACACAACAGGTACTAATCATAAAAGGAAAATATAAATAAATTACATTTCATCAATTTATCAAGATACCATTTAAAAAGTTAAAAGGCAAGCCACTGATAAAAACTTGCATCCAGGCTCAGCACCTGTGGCTCAACCGGCTAAGGCGCCAGCCACATACACCTGAGCTCACGGGTTCGAATCCAGCCTGGACCTGCCAAACAACAATGCAGGCTGCAACCAAAAAATGGCTGGGCATTGTGGCGGGCGCCTGTAATCCCAGCTACTTGGGAGGCAGAGGTAGGAGACTCACTTGAGCCCAGGAATTGAGGTTGCTGTGATCTGTGATGCCACAGCACTCTACCCAGGGTGACAGCTTGAGGCTCTGTCTCAAAGAAAAAAAAAAAAAAAACTTGCATCCAGAATACATAAAGAACTCCTACAAATAAATAATTAAAAAATAACTCAATAGGTTATAAAGAAGCTATGTGAATGGACAGAATAGCACAGATAAGGTACATTATTAAATACCAAGCGAGTGCAAATTAAGCTATAATGCGGTCCTATGCATGATGATATCAAATGTTAACAAAGAAGTGGCACAACTAGAAATCTCACACATTGTTGGTAAGAATATAGAACAGTAAAAATCACTGTGAAAATAGTTTGGCAGTCTTTAATAAATTTTTTCTTTTTGATACAGAGTTTTACTTTGTCGTCCTCGGTAGAGTACATGGTGTTACAGCTCACAGCAACCTCAAATTCCCGGGCTCAACTGATTCTCTTGCCTCAGCCTCTGGAGCATCTGGGACTTCAGGTACCAGCCACAACGGCCTGCTATACGGTTTTTTGGGTTTTTTTTAAGAGATGGGGTCTCCCTTTTGCTCAGGCTGGTCTTGAACTTCTGAGCTCAAGGAATCCACCTACCTTGAACTCCCAGAGTGCTAGGATTATAGTCATGAAGCATCACACCCAGCAGCTTTAATAAATTTAAACATTCACCTACCTTATGACCCAACAACTCTATTCCAATGTTTGTGCTCAAGAAAAAAAAACAATCCGAAAACAGACTTATTAATAAAGGTTCATAGTAGCTTTATTCATAAGTTAAAAACCAAATAATTATCAATAGGAGGAGCAAACTATATCATTTCATATCACAGAATACTCCTATAGCAATAAAAATAAGTGAGCTATTTATACACACAATGAATCTCATAGCCACTGTGTGAATCTTAAAAGTTACTATTATATTATCATTTACTGTTTTGATTCATTCATTTAATTTCAAGCCAACCTTATAATGTAGATATTATCCCTCAGTTTTAATAATGAAAGATTCAGAGGGAAAGAAAAAACAAGATTATAGTCAATTCATTATTTACTGAGCATGTATTATTTGCTATTAGACAGTGTGCTATGTCCCTAGGATATAATGTTAGCAAATACTGATCCAAGAATTAAACCCAGTACCAGGTAGTGTGACAAGCCAAACGTAAAACAATGGATAAGTCACCATCACTGCCTTTAAGAAGTTCAGTGTCTAGTAGAAGAAATAGGTAAACAACCAATTACCATACAGCAAAAGAAATTACAGGTGTAGCTAAATGCTCTCACAGGTATATGAAAAGTGATCGCAAAGAAGGAAATGACTAGCTGATGCCAAACTGGTACAGGAGTAGAGGCCTGAAGATGCTGAGACCGAGTGGAGTGTGTTCAAGATTTAGAACTAAACACACAGCTGGGATGCCAGCTCAGTATTTGCCTTTATGAAATGTGGGTAATTATCCAACAACTTGAAGTGTTATGAAAACCGGAAAAAATACCTGTAAAAATCTGAGCCCATGCAGAGGAAATTTAATTTATAGTAGCTTTTGATTTTGAATAAATGGAGATAGTCATATTGCCAATATATGCCTCCTATAATGGATTTGAGTCAGTCTCCAGAAATGCTCACCTCTCAATATAAAATACTATTAAGCTCAGAAAGCCTTTTTCTGAGGCTGAAAAACTTTAGCTTTAAATCCTAAACCCACAGTGATTTGCTGGCTTTTGATTTCCTCTCTTGGACATGACTCAAGACCCAACACATACCATGACATTGTGCATTAAGTAGCATTGGTTATCTCAGAGCACTTTATTAGTGCTTTATTTAGGACTTTATTAGGCCAGGACACAGAAACATTAGGACTCAAGGGAATAGTAGTTGCTTGGGACTGTGCCTCTTTCAGGGCTGAGCGTAGTGGCTAACACCTGTAATCCCAGCATTTTATGAGGCTGGGGTGAGAGAACTGATTGAGCTCAAGAGTTCAAAACCAGCCTGAGCAAAAGTGAGAAACACCCCCCCTCCCCCCCGCGGGCGGCGCCTATGGCTCAGCGAGTAGGGTGCCAGCCCAATATACTGAACGTGGCAAGTTCAAACCCAGCCTGGGCTGAACTGCAAAACAAATAAATAGCCGGGCGTTGTGGCGGGTGCCTGTAGTCCCAGCTACTCGGGAGGCTGAGGCAAGAGAATCGCCTAAGCCCAGAGTTGGGGGTTGCTGTGAGCTGTGTGATGCCACAGCACTCTACCAAGGGAAATAAAGTGAGACTCTGTCTCTACAAAAAAAAAAAAAAAGTGAGACCCCCCCATCTCTACTAAAAAAAGAAAAAAGAAATTATCTAGGCCTTGTGGCAGGCACCTGTCATCCAAGATACTTTGGAGTCTAAGGCAAGAAGATTGCTTAAGCCCAGGAGTATGAGGTTGCTTTGAGGTATGATGATGCTATGCCAAAAAAAAAAAAAGAAAGAAAGAAAGAAAAAATAAATTCAGAATGGCATGCAGAAGAATGCATCTTATCAGCAGCTCCTCTGTGCCCAAGTGACAGCAATACTCACCTTCATCAGCTTCAGATACCTTTATCTGTCTAAAATTTCTGGGGCAGAGGCTAACAATTAAGTATTAAATCGATCTGCGATTAAGTCTACCAGTCCAACAGGGTAGAACCAAATGGCAGAACTTTCTCCGTATACACAAGCTCTTCCAGCAGCAACTGGAAAGTGCTTTTGTATCAAAGATTTTAATATAGATAATGAAAGACGCTCAGTATCTCTTCTGATAGTAAAGCAGGTCAGCATTGCTGAATATTAAAGCATTTATAAAACAACAACTCCAAAGCTGTTTGTGAGGCCGACTGGCTCTTTACTGACGTTTCCAGTCAAACTGGAATCATTAAGGTGAGAGGTGACCACAGTGTTGGAGTCTACACTGCCGTCCTCTGCTGACCACACGGGTTGTATGTACAGTTGACTGATGGACGGACACAGAAGGGTGTTTCTATCATTTAACCGTCAGTGTAGACCTCTTTGCTGTGCTTGCAAGGAATACGAAACAAGGGGAGGGAGCAGGTTTGCACTGTGCCACAAATAAGCTGTGAGAGCTGCTGGTAAGATTCTGTAAGCCTCCAAGCCTCAGGCCCTTCACCTACAAAGTGATGCTGTGAGAGTTACGGCTGGTGTGGGCAAGTGCCTGGCATAGTGCCCAGTAGGGAATGGACACCTAATCAATGGTTGTTTCTGGGATTATAATTAATGCAAAGCATTGCTATCTATAGTTGGGGGGGGGCAAGGAGAAGATAAAAGCTGAGTTGATTGCTTTTGTTAGAGACTATGTCAAATAGCTTTTCGACTGCTTTCAACTGAATACACATTAGAATGACAACGCAAACTGGATAAGGGGAGGTAAGGAGAAATACAGAGGAGAGGAGTAGGGGGAAAAGTAGGTTTCAGAAGAAACCTTGTATGTATGTGTACCTTGTTACTAGACTATAAGCTATTTGAAGGCAAATCCTTCAATGTTTTATGCTATTTTACTTGTTACCCTGTTTTTGGTCATCACACCCACTCCGTCAGAGTATAACAATACATCTGGCACCCAGCAGGCACTCAGTAAATATTCACTGAGTGCTCACCTGAGTCAGGCACCGTACTCACTTGCGGGTGTGGCCGTGACTAAACACAAGAAAAGGAAACCAGTGGTGGTGGTGTGGACAAGGGGTCAAGTAGTGGGTTCTGATAAGCAGAAATGCCCTTTGCCCCAGTGATTGAGTCACTGCTCCACCACACTGACACACTGGGGCAGGTTCCCATTCACATCGATAACAATGTGAGGTCATTCTCCCAACAAAGCACATAACTCAGATAGAGGCTCCAAATCTTTATTCAGGAAAGGCCTGCTAGGTGAGCAGAGCAGGTGCATGAAACATGTTACTGTCCCATTCTAGATGTCTAACATCTTGCCTTCATTAATCCTCAAGACAACCCATGGCAGGCATTATTCATAGTTTATAGGTAAAGAAAATAAAATTCACAGAGCTTAAGTAATTTGTGGCCAAATATCAAGCAGGTTTCAAAACCAGTGCCCTTTTCGTGTACATGAAAGTAAAACACACACACAAAAAAGTAACATAAGTGCATAGCTTTGTAAATTTTCACAAGTGCACATACCTAGCCCCCAGATCAAAAAACAAGTCTCTTTATGCTAATCTCCAGTTACTTCTTCCATCAAGGGTAACCACTATCCTGACTTCCAATAACTCTGAGTTTTGCCCAGGACACTCTAACCTATAGTAATCTCTCCTTCCTCTGAATTCCTGTTTTGTTTTTTTTTTTAATCTGTGTTACCCATTTGGAATTTCCCAGTACTCTCTTGTAGGGTCAACTATTTATTCTTTTCCATATCCTGTCTTTCTAATTACAATTATAAGCCCCTCGAGGCCAGGATTTTATACTTATTTACATTCCCCTAGCACACTGGTTCTCAACCTCCCTAATGCCATGACGACCCTTTAATACAGTTCCTCATGTTGTGGTTATTCTTTTCGTTGACAAAAATAATTTTATGGTTAGGGGTCACCACAACATGAGGAACTGTATTAAAGGGTCGTCGTCGTGACATTAAGAAGGTTGAGAACCACTGCCCTAGCATATCTAGTAAGGAGCAACCTCTACATGGTATACATACCTAAGAGTTGTTTTCTGGTGACTGTGTATGTGACATTGACTTCAGCACTTTGCCTGGATTATCTCATTTAATCTCCTCCAATAACCCAATGAGGTAGGTGTTGCTATTATCTCCCATTTCTAGATGACAAAACTGAGGCACAACATAAGTAACTTGCCCTCGGTCACAGAGAGGGATGAGTCAGGATTCAAACCCAGACATTGTTACTTTAGCCTTTTTTTTTTTTTCTTTTTAGAGATGGGGTCTCACTATCTTGACGAGGCTGGAATGCTGTAGCTATTCACAAGTGCAATCTCGATACTGATGCAGTGTATCATTGAACTCTGAGCTTCGGCTGCTCCAACTGTATCAGCCTCCCAGGTAGCTAGAACAATAGGCCCACTGTTCTCTATTTATATATATATACAAATGGCACTAAGCACAGAATTAGGGTCTGATCAACCCTTTAATCTATCAATCAAAGAAATTTACCTCTGTGGAACTTAGTCCTCATCCTTTCACAATGGCAGCATGACTTTTAAAGACTATGGGTTTCCTGACAGTTCCAGAGATGGCTCTTCCTTGACACCACATTAGGAAAAACAACGCCATTTCCCTCAGGCTCTTAGGAAAATAAAGAAGGGGAAAAAAGAAGGGATACTGGGTATCCTCTAGTAAAGCAGACTATAAAAAAGTACAACTGGATGTTAACCCTTTAATATATTAGCAAGCAGGGCGGCACCTGTGGCTCAGTGAGTAGGTCGCCAACCCCATATACCAAAGGTGGTGGGTTCAAATCCGGCCTCGGCAGAACTGCAAAAACAAAAAAATAGCCGGGCGTTGCAGCAGGCGCCTGTAGTCCTAGCTACTCGGGAGGCTGAGGCAAGAGAATCACCTAAGCCCAGGAGTTGGAGGTTGCTGTGAGCTGTGTGATGCTACGGCACTCTACCGAGGGCGATAAAGTGGGACTCTGTCCCTAAAAAAAAAAAAAAAAAAAAAATATATATATATATATATATATATATATATATAAGCAAGCAAACACAGTTCTGCAGCTGTGCCTAAGCATGGTAATTACCACTATTTTGTTTTAGATGGCACCATAACAATAAGCACTGATTATGAAAGAGCAAACAATAATTTGAGTGGAATATTATTTAAATAAAGAGCACTTCTAAAAATCAAATTTATTATGAATACCAAGCATGGGGAGGTGCACACCTACAGAAAACACTGACTGTATAACTGGAAGGTGTTTGCGGAATTATCTCACTGTTTATTCTCTTAGACCTGCCCCCACCCACCATTTCACAAAATCTGAGTATAGGGCAAAATTACTGAAATAAAAAAAGAAAAGTATACCTTGAAATGGACCTAAGCTGCTGAGCTATGCACATATTGCACCAATGTAATTCTAACATCAGGTATTTCTGGATTGCATCTTTTGGAGGTTTACAAACAGGTAGCATTGTCTTTATAACAACCTAACTGGTGGAAAATCTTCATTCCTTTAGGTTAACTGGATACAATTTTGAAACAGAGTCTTACGCTATTGCCCTAGGGTCAAGTGCCGTGGTATCATCATAACTCACAGCAACTCAAACTCTTGGGTTCAGGCTCGGTGCCCATACCACAGTGGTTATGGCAACAGCCACATGCACCGAGGGTGGTGGGTTCGAACCTGGTCCAGGCTAGCTAAACAATGACAACTGCAACCAAAAAATTACAGGTGGGTACCTGTAATCCCAGCTACTTGGGAGGCTGAGGCAAGAGACTCGCTTAACGCCAACAGTTTGAGGTTGCTGTGAGCTGTGACTACCCAGTGTGACAGCTTGAGACTCTGTCTCAAAACAAAAAACCCTCTTGAGTTCAAGAGATCCTCATGCCTCAGCTTCCTAAGCAGCTGAAACTATAGGCACCTGCCACAATGCCTGGCTAGTTTTTCTACTTTAAGTAGAGATGGGGTCTTGCACTCCTGGGCTCAAGCAATCTATGCTGCCTGCCCTCCCAAAGTGTAAGGATTATAGGTGTGAGGCTACCATGCCTGGCCTACCTAGATGCAATTTTTTAAAACAGTCAAAACTCCCCTGGAGTCAAAGCTGCTAAATACATTTCTATTCATTTATTTTCTTTTTTAAAGAGAGATGACACAATGTGCTTCAGAGTTAGAGAAGTCTGTCGTCTACCTGACACTTGCTTGAACACAAAACAGCCTTGGTGAGCCTTGATTTTCTTATGTATGAGAAGGAACTAATAATCTACATTTGATGCTTGGAACACCACCAGTCTGAACTGTGCTGATACACTTATATACCCATTTTCTTCCACCTTTGTCACCCCAGACAGCCCCACTTCTTCCTCTCCTCAGCCTACTTAGCTGAGAGATGAGGGTGAAGATCTTTATGATGACCCACTTTCACTTAATAATAAATATACTTTCTCTTCCTTACGATTTTCTAAATAACATTTTCGTTCCTCTGGCTTACTTTGTTATAAGAATATAGTACATTATACACATAACATACAAAATATGTTAATTGACCATATGTTATCAGTAAAGCTTTTAGGCAACAGTAGTTATATGCTGATTTTCGACTGCTCAGGGATTGGTTCTCCCAACTTTTGAGTTGTTCAAGGATTAACCATATCCAATAGTGCAGTTGATAAAGGAGAATGTATCTGAAGCTATTGTATCTTTAGCTTTTATCAGGAGATAAGCTAAAAGAGAATGGCCTTTGTCTTTTGACTATAAACTGGTTCTGAAAGTAATTTCCTAAATGGAAATTAACAAGTTTTAAGAGCTCTCAGTAGTTACTGTCATGATTTACACGGTTGGGTGGCTCCTGTGGCTCAAAGGAGTAGGGTGCCAGCCCCATATGCCGGAGGGCCAGTTCAAACCCAGCCCTGTCCAAAAACAAAGATTTACGCAGTCTATGGATTTAGGCAATCCAGCTCAGACTCAGAAATTATTTTTAAAATGGCTTTGAGCAGACAAAACCTAATCAGAGTCCACGTACTTGTCAAGGAAGAGCATTTAATCACAGGTGAGCCTTTTGTAAAGCCTAGACACTCATGCTACAATGCTGAGTCTATCCCTAGTAACTTGTGGGCAGTGAGGGGGGACAAGGAAAAGTTTTGTTTTCTTCTCTTGAACTTTTCTTGCTTTTGATGCAAGTAAGATGAAAGAGTTGATGGAGAAAACAAATTCTCAATGACAAACTAGATTCACCCAGAGGACATGGTTTTTACCCACAGACATATCTGTTCTTAAAGGTCAGGGATGATTAGGACAGAGGGTACTTAAACAGGCTGCAGCTTCAAAATCAGAATGGTGGACATATGGGACAGTGCTGGCCAGAGAGAACAGGCTGGTCTTCTGATGCGCCTGTTTTACCTTGGCTCAGCAAAGTGCTTCACGGCCTTTCTCTACTGTTTGCCTGTGAAAACAGAAATAGGGTGCCAAAAATTTAAAAAAAAAAAAAAAATCTGATTATCCTTCCTCTCCAACGAAACACCAAATGGTGGGTGACACTGGTACAGCAGGATGGCCTAGAGGGCCCTGGAATGGGAGGTAGCGGCCATTGGGCCGGGGCTGCAGAGCTCCCAAAGGCAAGGCTGAGGACAAGGAGTGGATGCCCATCCCCAACCTGGGCCGCCTGCTCAAGGACATGAAGCTCGAATCCCTGGAGGAAATCCATACCTTCTCCTTGCCCATCAAGGTGTCTGAGGTCATTGACTTTTTCCTGGGGGCATCTATCAATGATGAGGTTTTGCATTGACTTTTTCTGGGGGCTTCTATCAATGTTGAGGTTTTGAAGGGGCCATAGTCCTGCCCCAGCTCTCCATTGTCCCCATGCAGAGAGCTTACTGGGGAAACAAGATCGGCACAGGCCGCCATGGCTCTGTGCTGATTCATCTCATCCCTGCTCTTAGAGGAGCTGGCCTTGTCTCAGTGCCTGCGCCTAAGAAGCTGCTACTGATGGCTGACATTGGTGACTGCTCCACCCCAGCCAGGGGCTGCACTGCCACCCTGGGCAACTTCACCAAGGCCACTTTTGATGCCATTTCCAAGACCTACAGCTATCTCACTCCTGACCTCTGGAAAGACAGTGTTCACTAAGTCTCCTACCAGGAATTCACTGACCATCTTGTGAAGACCCACACCAGAGTCTCTGGGCAGAGGACCCAGGCTCCAGCTGTGGTTACAACATAGAATTTTTATACAAGAAAACTAAGGTGAATTAAGTCTGTTTAAAAAAAAAAAATCTGATTACCTTGACCCTCGAGTCCCTATCAATAAAATGAAAGGAAATCATACATACCTCATAGTAGTATGCAAATCAAATGAGATCTCATGGAAAGCATTTATTACGCTGTCTGGTACTTAGCAATTGCTTGAAAGGTAACAGTTTATTATTATTGTTGCTGTTGTTGGCTTTACACAAAGAAGGAGATGCCAAATATTAGCTTTATTGGAACTATTAAGAAGATAATATGTAGATTAAGAAAAAAATCTAGGCTCGGCGCCATAGCTCAGTAGTTAGGGCGCTGACTACATACACTGGGGTTGGCAGGTTTAAACCCAGCGTAGGCTTGCTAAATCACAATGACAACTACAACAAAAAAAATAGCTGGCGTTGTGGTGGGCGCCAGTCTCAGCTACTTGGGAGGCTGAGGTAAGAGAATGGCTTAAGCCCAAGAGTTTGAGGTTGCTGTGAGCTGTGATGTCATAGTACTCTACTGAGGACGAAATAGTGAGTCTGTCTTAAAAAAAAAAAAAAAAAAAAAAAAGAAAAGAAAATCTAGTCTAGTTTTGTTCTGTGTAATTCTAGAACTTCCTAAATCTTGGTTTGAACAACTGCTATTATGTCTTAAATATATATTTTCTCCACATTCTACGTTTTCATTTATCTATATACAGTAGAAACTCAATAGTTGACCACCTCCCTACACTGCCACCTCTTAAGCTGTCCTAATTTTCATAGTCTGGATATGCACCACATGTACTCAATTGAGTTCCTTATGTTGATCACCTTCGTATATTGACCAGTTTGTTACAGTCCCTTGGGTGGTCAACTTACAGAAGCTCTACTGTACCTTAAAAGTTAAGAAAATTACAAAATATTTAATTATCCTTGAGAAAATCTATTCACAAACACTCAGGGCCTATGTTCTGCAGATGTGACCATTCCTTGAAGAGCTAGAACATGAGGCTACACTGAAATATTCTTCCAGTCAATACCCTGGACTATGAATGGAACTCAGGAATTTTACTCAGTTTTGATCATGATTGTGTGTCTAAGGGAACAGAGTTTCAGGGGGACTTAGGGAAAAAAACAAACTGCTTATTCTGTCATCACTGCCTCTTTTGGATAACAGACATATTTCCTACAGAGAATCAGGGATGATGGGCCAAAGGTGATGTTATCTTATTTGGGAATCCTCCACACAAATGATTGCCCTCACATTTCAAAACAACAGCTCTCAAATTGCTTTATGTCAATGGTCACTGAGGAAGAGCAACAGGCCAAGAGACTCTGTAAGCAGGACCCTGTATTAGGACTGGAGACTGGCTCTTCTACCACTCAAAGAATTCATCTAACACCTTTGAGCCTCAATCTCTACACTTTAATGCTAAGAGGCTGGATTAGATGGTACTGAATTTATCCTGTCTTTAAAATTATATCAGTTAGGGGCAGCACCTGTGGCTCAGTGAGTAGGGCACTGAGGGTGGTAGGTTCAAACCCGGACCCGGCCAAACTGCAACAAACAAAT
This sequence comes from Arctocebus calabarensis, assembly GCA_963573935.1. Lineage (NCBI taxonomy): Eukaryota > Metazoa > Chordata > Mammalia > Primates > Lorisidae > Arctocebus > Arctocebus calabarensis. Next base: position 1,176 of record CAUYON010136802.1, on the reverse strand, counting down.
AGCTGGGTGGGCGCCTATAGTCCAGCTACTTGGGAGGCTGAGGCAAGACAATCATCTAGGCCCAAATGCTGGAGGTTGCTGTGAGCTGTGATGCCACAACACTCTACCAAGGGTGACGAAGTAAGACTCTGTCTCTAAAACAACAACAACAAAAAAAACTGTATCATTCATATCCACTCTTTATTATAAAAGACAACATAAGCCACCCCACTTTGACCAGAATTAAGAATGACACTGCTTTTGATGAAAAACACAAATGGGAGAAATGATAAAATACAAATTCATGTTAAAGATAAAAATATATGTATAGTGCCATCTGGTAGTCATTACCTGGACAGTTGCCTGCACGTCACCTGTATGCGCCAGTATCAATAGAACAATATCTGTGAATGCTCAAAAAGTGTCATTTAATTCAACCAAGGAACAGTTGAGACTAACTAGAGCTGCAGACACATGTGTCAGTGTTAAGTGGTACCTCCCTCCCACCCAGTGCCGTCCACATGTGAGCAGTGGGTAGCGTGAGGAACAGGTGGTTACCTTGAAGTTGTACTGGATGGAGAAGTCTAGCTACCCACGAAATGGCTGAGCATCCAGGTGTTATTCATGAGCTACTTTTGGCTAACATTTACTGAGTAAATGTGCTTTATATACATAATCTTGTTTAATACTTGATTACCCCTCCCCTTTTTTTCAAGACAAAGTCTCACTTTGCTGCCCTGGAGTTGAATGGCAAGGCATCACCATAGCTCATAGCAACCTCAAATTCTTAGGCTCAAGCCATTCTCATGCCTTTGCTTTTTGAGTAGCTGGGACTATAGGCAATCTCCATAATGCCTGGCTAATTTTTCTTTCTTTTTTTTTTTTTTTAGACAGAGTCTCAAGCTGTCACCCTGGGTAGAGTGTCACAGTTCACAGCAATCTAAAACTCTTGGGTTTAAGGGATTCTCTTGCCTCAGCCTCCCAAGCAGCTGAGACTATAAGGGCCCACCACAATGCCCAGCTATTTTTTGGTTGTAGTTGTCTTTTTTTTTTTTTTTTTTTTTTTTTGAGACAGAGCCTCAAGCTGTCACCCTGGATAGAGTGCTGTGGCATCACAGCTCACAGCAACCTCCAATTCCTGGGCTCAAACGAGTCTCTTGCCTCCGCCTCCCAAGTAGCTGGGACTACAGGCGCCCG
>CAUYON010136799.1:0-16395 GCA_963573935.1 Arctocebus calabarensis | reverse complement strand
CAAACAACATTGACGGCTGCAACCAAAAAATAGCCGGGCATTGTGGCGGGCGCCTGTGGTCCCAGCTACTTGGGAGGCAGAGGCAGGAGACTCGCTTGAGCCCAGGAATTGGAGGTTGCCGTGAGCTGTGATGCCACAGCACTCTATCCAGGGTGACAGCTTGAGGCTCTGTCTCAAAAAAAAAAAAAAAAAAAATTTACTTTTCCCCTTTGTAATTAATAATTTGTGGGTGAAATTTGGAGAGGCAAATAGTTACCAATGCTTAAAATAGGTTGGATTCAGCAGTTCCCACTTTAAATAATATTGAAGGACATCAGATTTTCTGGAAACCCAGCTAAGACCCAGGGTGATGTCCCATGATCTCTGTGTCCCTAGTTCCCACCACTATGTGCCTGAATATTTTTAAGCAGGTGGCATAATAAATGCTAACAGAATGAACGAATAATGAATATCCTTCACTCTTGTTCCACTTGGTTCTCATTCTCACTCTCAGTTCAAATTCCATTTTCCCTCCTGAAGCTGGACAACCCCATCAGCACCCTAATTACTGCCACCAGAATCAAGCCCTTTGGGGCTTCTTGAACATTGAATACCAAAGATCCAATTATTACTGCTTTGTCATTAGGTTTCAAAAATTTTTAGACTGCTTTACTTCTCTCCTCAAAAACTTCTAATTGTTTACCCCTCAATGAGAACTTTGTACCGGATATGTTCAGAGAACTTCATTTGGTAGGCACTCTTCTATAAATGTTTCATCTCTAATTAAATTTTTATTTGAATTCTCTGCTCTAGCAGATTACATTTCCCCAGTATTATCTGACTGCGACTTTTCTGCTCACCTAGCCGGGCCTTTCTGACAGTTCCCAAGTAGTGCAATGCCCTCTGACCTCTCTGCCTCCATATTGCCTTCAGAATGGCTTTGTGTTTACTTCGGGAAGCTGCTGCTGAAATCTAGACACCACTAACAATTAACCAGCTGATCAATAGTCACATATGGCTAGTTCTGTGTGTGGATATTTAAATTTCACCTGTATTTTAAAGTGCTTCCTGTGTAAAGCGTTCACACACAGGGCAGACCATGTGGTGCAAAGCATATTTGGATAGGTCCCCCAGACTGGCCCAAGTTCCTACTTACTGTGTAATTACCTAATCTCTTGAGACATCTGTTTTCTCATCTGCTAAGTGGGGGTGATAATAATTACCTCTTGGAGTTGCAGAGATTAAATGTAAAAGCAGCAGGCCAAATGCTAGTAGATGGTGAATTTGTTACAATTACTACCGGATTAAGAATATAAACCTCAGTTTTAGATCATTTGCTTTTCAAGGTAGAACTAGTTCCTGTCTTTTTAATAAGGGATTATGGACAAAAGTGACTTTTTTTCTTATGTAAACCTACTATTATGTACATGCTTAAAGTCTTAGGAAATGAAATCCTCTCTTCTCACTTTAAACACTACCATATATTAAAATTGTTCTTCTCTTCAAATTAGGTAAACTCCGATCTATTTCACCTTCAATGTTAAGTTTTAAAAGTGGAACTTGCCTTTAATTATCCTGAGAATTGCAGTTAATTAGATGGCTATATCTGTAATATTCCTATCTTATTAAACTAATTGCCTTCTCATCAATAAAAATCAGAAAGATATGGTCTGATTTGAGACTTAGGCAGTGTATGAAAAGCCAGTATATGAAAATAAATTCATACAATGAATGCATGGACATTGTTCTGATGGTAGAAACATGGGCTGAATTTGGAAGAGAAAACAATGACCTACTCCATTTAAACTGTTGATGGATCCTTTAAAAAAATAAAAATAAAAAAATAAACCATTGATGGAAAACATCCTTCCATTACATTATCAGGGTCCTGAGGATTTAAAAGTATGTATTTCTTGGGGAAACATAATTAAAATGATGACTCTGCAGAGCCTACAGTGTGAGAATATGCTACCACAGAAATCACTTTTGTCTTCTGGGAAGGATAATAGCAGGGTATGGTGCTAGACCACAGATGTTTGGTTTGACAGTTCACAGTTGAAGACGGCAGGTAGCCTCAGAAAATTACAAAATGCCTCAGCTGAGCCAGTTACCCGTAAGATTCCACCTACGTATGCACAACTTAAGTATCTTCCTACATACTCAAACCTAAGTGACCTGCCAGTATAGGGCGTCTGTGACAGTTATAAGAGAATGGCCTGCTTGCTTAGGATCATGTGTGGGTGTTGAGCACGACACTTTAAACATAAATTTATGAGGTGTAAACTTTAAATGCAAAGATGACTCATAAGGTTTCAGAATGTACAAATATGAAGCACATTCTAATTTATACCATGCCTGGTGCTCACCCATAGCAAAACTAGCTTGGATTGATTAACAAATTGTTTGTAACTACCAGAAAATTCACAAAATGGGCCACTCTTAGTAAAGTAAAGAGAAAAAAATCTTGGGTTCATGATTTTAGTATTTTTGTGGCACTACCATCTTGAACCAATGTTTTGTACTTACTCTACATTTGATAACGTTACGTTTTCATGGTAACTTTCAACTGTCACTACTTTTCTGAGACTGTGAAGCAAGTTGATTCTTTTGAGAAATTACAATGGAAAACTTATTAGAAGGAAATTGTATAATAAAGTGCAAAGATTACAAAGAAAATTCTGGAACTTAAGTCTTCAGTTTTTCTATCAATGTAGAATACGCTGTGTAGAAAATTTTAAAACATCTTACTGAAAACTAAGTCATTCTTTATTAAGACATTTAATGATATGTAAATTAACATGCATTAAATGTAAAGTCAACAAAAATTGAGATACTTTCTTACTGAAGTATCTTGATTGTGATAATTAGTATACAATGTACACCAAACCTTCACATTGTACACTTAAATACTATTTTGTCAATTAAATATTTTAAAATTAAAGAGAATGAGATAGAAGAATCATGGCAACTAAGCATTTCATACAGACGTGAAATAATAACTAAGATTAGTATTTTATGTGATTCATTTCTTATTTGAGGATTTTCTCCAATTGCTATAAAAAGGTCCTAAAAATTGCCTTTAAAATGAACTGGTAGAAATGGAACCTTTAACATTACAGGAGCAATACTTCGGAAGTAAGTAACTTAGCTGCCAGAGGAATAACTTTGGGAAAGTGATGAAATAGTCAGACACAGCCAGGAGATCCAGAATTCAACAGGATATTGTTTTAATGCTTAAGAATTCTATGATACTAGTAGACGGGAAGAATGTAAACAAATAAAGGAGCTTGAGTAACCAATTTTGTAAATGGAACCAATTACATAGTTCCCTGAAAAATGATTAAAATCTGCTAAACTCAACAGATAGAAAAGATTTTTAAGTTGAAGTGAAAACCTTAAGCACCGTAAGTTTTTGGATTCTAACTTGAATAATTATAAACTTAAAAAATAAATTTCTGATTCATCTTTCCAGCACAAAAAATAAAAACACCATTGAGGTGATCTTCAAAGAATAATTTTCATTAAGTCAGTAAAACAGATACCAAAGAAGTTTTAAGGATCTAACTATTGTAGCGTTAGAAAGAAAAATCCTAGCCCCGGCATTTAGCTTTTTTGATCACTTATATGTGAAATATCATTTTACAGTGTCATTAAGGAAAAAGGTTAACAGCAAGGTTTTTGAGATTAAATTGTATTTATAATAAAAATTAACTTCAGGACATTGGATCATATTTTTATTAATCTTGGAGGCCCACTTAGAATATCATTTATGAGGACACCTACAAATAATAAATAAGCTTGGATTCCCTGAAATGCCACCCATGCGCAGCTGGACCACAAGGCAGTTTCTCGTTAAACAGCAACTACCGTATTTGGTCATATCCTTTAAGCTGTTACAAACATAAATGTTTGCTCATTTCTAACTTCAGCTATTTACTAACTGAATTATTTATGTTCTAAAAGAGACAGACCTCCTGGTTTCATTAGCTTAATCTTGGTTTTCTTTTGAAGACTCAATTAATGTAGTACATGAAGTGAAGACGCAAGCAAAATGAGTATTGTGTTAATAATACTTAACCATTTGAGTACCCAAGAGAGCAGACCGTATGTTAGGAAATCTCCTGCCATTTACTTAGCCTTTCAGCCTTAAATACTGTTAACTATAATTGTGGAGGTACACTAGGTGCTAGGAGCCTCATAATCTCAAAATCTTACAAAAGTGTTTATCCAAGTGGATAATTAGGATAATTTTCCTAATTAAGGATAGATGAAAAAACCACTCTTCCCTCTGTCTTTTGACAATTCAATGGGATTGTCAAAAGAATTATTATCCTAGCAAGCAGATCTAACTGGTATTCAACTTCAAAATAAAACTACAATTTAACCACCCCCACCAAAAAAAAAAAAAAGGGGCAGCCTTAAAACGCAATGTACTACCATCATGGCTTTTTATCAAATCTTGCCCTTAATGTTAACTATTTTAGTCCTGGTTGATCTCTCCCTCAACAAGTGTGCTTTTTCCTGTGAAGGGCCTATTACTTCACTACCGTAACATCTATGTAATACACAATGCACTTAAACCTCACCTCCTTATTCACCCCATGGATGTAACGCACTATAACCTGTATTTTATGTGAGGGTTAGTTCCCTTCCAACTAGGCTCTCAAAGGGCAAGAATCATATTTCACCTGTGGCCTTCACCCTCAAGCTGGCACCTAAGCATAGTGCTTGACATACTGAAGCTGTTCATTAATCTATAGAAATCATCTAGTAAAATTTTGTCACAAGGCTTTGTCCTAGTTTTCTACTACAGGTTAACTCAATTTCATATAATTAACCTATAGCACTGAGGCTAAATCACATTAATGTTTTACAAACATATGTTACAAATGTTAAATCCTAAAGAACCTCCTTTTATTTATTAATTTAGTTGGTTAGAAGTAGTGGGTTTTTAAAAAAATTTATAAATTTCTCACAAATGAGAGCAATATATTGACTGCTCTCTTTTTTTTTTTTTGAGACAGAGCCTCAAGCTGTCACCCTGGATAGAGTGCTGTGGCATCACAGCTCACAGCAACCTCCAATTATTAGGCTAAAGCGAGTCTCTTGCCTCCACTTCCAAGTAGCTGGGACTACAGGCACCCGCCACAACGCCCGGCCATTTTTTGGTTGCAGCCGTCATTGTTTGGTGGGCCCAGGCTGGATTCGAACCCACCAGCTCAGGTGTACGGGGCTAGCGCCTTAGCCTGTTGAGCCACAGGCGCCGAGCCAGACTGCTCTCTTTTTAAGTCAACCGGAAACCTGTTTACCAAATAACTTTTTCAAAATGAAGGTAGCTTACAGCAACATTTAGCAAAAGCTCCTGTCCCTAATACTCAAGCCCAGCCCAAACAATCAGATAAGGAAGGCAGAGGGGGTTAACATCATCCACAGTGGAAAGTGTTATGCAGAGAGTGCTATGAACATAACCATGTGAGGCACAGAAAATCTTTATTGCCACAGGAAGCAAGTGCACTCGTCCCACCTCACCAACAACTTAAAAAGTCACAAAAACGTAGACTTCACACAATAAAGAATAACACAGACTAGGGCAGAAGTGGTCCCTTGGACTATATTGGCTGTAATACTGAGGTAACCAATTGACCTTGTTCAGTGAAAATACCTCTAACAAAATGAAAAAATCAACTAGGTATAACATCCGATTCATATATACAATTCAAATAAAAATATATATTATTTGCTTTAATGTATAGCAAGTTTAATACATTAGTGTTTACAAAATAAAAACTGTATTCTACTGAAGTTTTTCTTGTGCTTCCCCCTTATCACTAAGCTTTAAAGACTGCAAAAGTATGATATGATACTTAAGGAAACTTATTTATGGATTTAAAGATGCGATTTGTGGGTCCACACAAGATGGATAAATGTACGTTGGAAGAAGAGTGCATCTTTAAAAATTGTTGCTTATTAAAATCTACAAACTTGAACTGTAAGACACAATTAAAAAAAAACCCACAAAATTTCTCAAAATGGATTAGAATACAGGAAACGTTTCATGAAACTACTGAGATACTAACCAGTGCTATGGCTAATATTAAAAACTGAACAGTCTATTTAAATTGTACTCATACTATTTCTACACACAGTAAACAATACAACCACGATAATCACCCTCAAGCTAGCAACAAAGTTGCAAGGTCCATAATAAGCTTCTTCAGTGAGCAAAACGCTATGGTACAATTAAAACATTTAGGAAGGGGAAAAAGCCTTTTAATGGTATAAAAGTTGTTTACTGGTGTTTCTACTATAAAGCTCTTCTACAAACCAAAATGAAAAAGCAATTATATATGTGACAGTGATCTGAGACTACAGTGCAGACATTTCATCTGACATTTGGCTGACAAATTTTAGGTATAACAGATTATGACTTAGTATTTGTTACGCAGTTTTGATCTAGAGCTGAACTGAAAACAAAAAATACATACTCCATGTCAATACACTCTTCTTGGCAACACCTGGGTTTAGATCAATCTGTAGGATGTAGATAAAACTGTCAAATTATCTTCTCTTAAACCAACAGAAAAAGTATATATCAGCAGATACTGTTAATTGTTTTTTTTCTAACCACTGTAGTGTCAGATGTGAAATTCTCTTAAGCACACAAGTGTATTATCAACATAATACAAGCACACCCCCACATATACATATACACACTGTCCATTAATTAAATAGGGGGAATTAAAAACATACTGTCAAGATGAATTCTAAGAAAAAACTGCATTCACAATCTGTAAGGTGTACAAAAACAACATCCTAAAATAAATAACGAGGCTAGGTGTTAATTCAACTTCCACAGAAAAATGCTTGCTGATGTGGATGCAGTGACTGGCCCACAGGTGTGACGGGTGGGCTGCAAGACATCTCCCAGTGAAAGCATGTTGTCTCTGTGACTCTCGTATATAGAGAAGAATGGCTGGATATTTTATAAAATGGTACTTAACCTATTACAGTCTTTGTTAACAGGCACCATCTTTATTACATGTAGGGTTAATCTACTGTTTTAATCTATTTAACGCACTCTGAAATATCAATATTTAAGTCAAGCCTCTTAACACATTGGTCCACTTTTTTTAAGTTGTCTGTCCAAGAAACAGCTTCCTATCTTTAGAAACATCTAAAGTAGCTATTAACACAATCTGAGTCAATCAAGAACTATTTTCTACTCTATTGCTCATCTTTTTAACTTTCCTACAGTATTTATTGTGTAAATGTGCACTGATAAGCAGATATTACATGAATAAATGCTACACATTTCCTGTTAAAAAAAAGCAGTTTTATCAAATATTAAATTCACAATATTTTCCTTGGTTTAAATTGAGTATTTGCTCTCCATTTGTCCATAGTTACTGCAACCTTGCCAATAAGTACATCACTTAAGCTTTCTTTTTACATAATTGCAGAGATTCTAAATTCTGACATAAATGTTTATGCGAAATACACAAAGTAGACAAAATTTCAAGTAAAATAAACTGTATTATGTCTATTGGACCAAATGGGTCTCAACATCTAGATTTTACTTCTATAAATTACACAAATACATTGTACATTCTTAAATAATGAGTGCTCACAATATTAATTTGTAAGACTTTCCACATAAATGACTTACACAGGAATGTTAATGGAGCAGTACTTCAGTTACAGATTGCAACACTCTTGGTTTTATTTTGTGCCCGTTGTTTTGTCTTGCTGGTTTCCACCGACTACTCTATCAGTCCTTAAGCTTTGGCTATGAAATCTGTTTGAGCTGAATGAGGCAACACTGGTTATTAAGGCTTATTTCTATGATGGAGTATTATCCTTAAATCTGATGCCATTTCCAGAGAACAGTGAGAGAATCACAGCTATCTTGAATCTTCAGGCTCTGTTTTGATGACTTTCTTTTCTAAGGTAAAAGCTGAGTGAGGGTAGTCTTTTAAAATCCCAAGGCTCTCTGCATAAAAATGGAAACAAAGTCTGTTAATTTTTTTTAAAACAATGAACTACAAAAATCAAAGTTATAGAATCTACCAAACTTCCTAACAAATAGTATCAATTATTCATGATTCTTCATTTCCATATATACAATTATTTGTTTATAGAGTGCGGAGTAACAACTCAGATTTATTACTTAAATTCCACCTCTGCCAATTACTAGCTGTACACATATCTGGGCAAGTTACACACCTCTGAGCCTTAAGAGTCTTCATTTATAAGTTGGGATACTACTTACAATAAAGTGGCCTGAAAGCAAAATAATGAAATGCACATAAAACACTTAGCATAGAGAGCCTATCAATTTTTATTTAATGCTTGGTCCAACATGATAAATAAATAAAAGAGTTAAGTGTGGTGGCTCATGCCTGTAATCCCAGCAACTTGGAGACTGAGGCAGGAGGAAGGCTCTGGCAGCTCAGGCAGGAGGATAACTGCAGACTGAGTCCAGCCTGGGAAACAGTGAGACCCCTACCACTAACACAATTTTTTATATTAGCTGGATGTGGTAGTTGCTTGAGAGGCCAAGCTGGGAGGATCCCTTAAGGCCAGGATTTTGAGATCAGCCTGAATAACATATGAGACCACATCACTAAAAACAAAAAAAATAAAAATAAAAAAATTAATTAGCTGGGTGCAGTGGCATGTATTGTAAACACAGCTACTCCAGAGGCTGAGGTGGGAAGCCTAGGTGTTCAAGGTTGGAATGAATTATGATTGTGTCACTACACTCCAGCCCTTGGATGACAAAACAAGACTCTGTCTCTTAAAAAAAAAAAAAACAAACAAACACATACAGACACACACAGACTCATACATATCTGTGTGTTTATATAGTAATGCTGATCACTAATATATAATCATTGTTGGTTAAAATACCATCAATGAAGACATAAGAAAAACATCTTCAAGGGTTAAATCAGAAACTATTTTTAAAATTTCCTCTAGTAATGACATATTAAGATTGGAGAAACAGGGTTAAATACACAAAGACTACTTTCATAAGAAATCATTCCATGGAGTTACATGTATATAGTTTTTCAACCACACAAACTGAGTTAGATAGGTTGACTTCTCAGCGGGGTTCCTCGCCTCAATCCTGGGGTATCCAGGGGCACATTTGCAGATGGACAATCTCCGGGGGGTTCTTCAAAACCATGGAAGATGAAAGAACCCGGAGGCGCCGCACAGGCTGGACTAGGCCTATGCATTGGAGAGTCAATAGATGAGAGGGATTAAACTCTGAATATCTAGTTAGATTAGGAAATCTGGTTTAACAGAAAAGAGCTTCCCCCTCCCACTTTATTTAAATATACCAATTTAACAACCCTCTGCCACTTACCCAGTCTCTCTCTCTCTGTCCAGTCTTCCTGAGAACTTGGGATTCTTTCAACCCTATCTTTTGCATATGCACCTTTCTTAGAAATCAATATAAGCCTTCTGAAGAGGCAAAAGAGGGGCTGCGTTTTGTCTTACTATTCGCCCTAGGTTAATGTACACCTTCTCCAGGCACTTTCAGACCTTGTTTTAAACTCATGCATTTTGCACATTTTTAGCATTGTTTTCCCAGATGGCATTCGAACTAGGTCAGAGTTTGTCACCCCCCACCCCCAGACACAAAACACTACCAAATGATAACATAATGTAACTTTTATGTAAAGAACTAATACAGAGAGATACACAAGGGCAAGGAAGTTCCTGAATTCATCCCAGAGAAAGTGTTACTGACCTCAATGCTGAGTATCACTATGGTCACCTTCAAAGTACTCCCCTTGGCCACCTGGTGACCATACGGATATTGGACAATGAAGTATGTAGCATTTTTTCTAGGATGAGTTCCTGAATTTAATTTCAGACCTCATATAATGACAGTTCTGATGGCCATTCCAGAAAAAGAGTTCCAAAATTGCTTTGAAAAGTGGACTAAGCGCTGTGTCAGTGCATAGCTTCCCAGGGGGAGTATCTCAAAGGGGACTGGAGGCAACAAGGCATACAGCACTTTTTCTAGGATAAGTGCCAATATTTGTGTGCACATATATATACCTTATAATGATCCTATTATAGAAAGGAACAAATACTAACAGCTCGCTGGAACATATTCTTCTTAGCAAAGTATCTCAAGAATGGAAGAAAAAGTATCCAATGTACTCAGCCCTAATATGAAGCCAACCACATTTCTTAATGGCTGCTCATACTTTGTTGATCCTAAACATTAAAATGGACAGTTTTCCCTGTGTCTGTGGGTCTTCATCTTGAAGGTTCCCATGTATACATGTCAAAAAAACTGTATGCCTTTCTCCTATTAATCTGCCTTTATCAGCAATTTTTTGGCAAACTTTTAGGGGGGTCAAAGGGCTTTGATTCCTATACACACCTTGATGCTTTGGTGAAAGTAGATGCCTTACTGTAAAAAAGCAATCAGAACTGAAGTTCAGAAATCAAAGAAAATGTGCATAGATTGATTTACTTTGTAAATAACAACTGTCAGAGACCATAGCTCTTCCATGGAACCTTAATACATTTTCTTGTAAGTTTCAGAACATTATTTCTATTATCTGAGCACAAGAATTGGAAGGGTGGGGAGTGTGCTGCTGGTGAGATAGTTTCAGGTGTTATATAAATGAACAGATTTTAATAACTATGCATTTATTTAAATTTAATAGAAAATTTTATCACAAACATATTAAAGGAAGTATTTAAGTTTTTCTTTTAAATATCAATTTGAAGGAAAATATTGTCACTTAAAAAATTGACAGGAAAAGCCATACTTGAATAAAGCAGATCAGGCCAGAAAGAAAATAAACTTTGGGCAACCATGGATTAGTGGAATATAGATTTTATCCCATCTTTTAAACTAAGAGGGTTTTAATTGTATGGCTGTCAGAAAACCAGCTTCTGAAATGTAAATCTAGCTATGAGCAATTTGGGTTTTTATTTATTTAAAAATTTTTACACAGAGGAATTCCCTTAAATCAGTGGCTCTCAATATTCCTACTTCCAGGACCCTTTAATACAGTTCCTGTGGGTCATCGTGACCCACAGGTTGAGAACCACTGCCCTAAAGCTTCACTTTTTGTAAGAGGTCAGCTTTAAATGGGGACATAGAGGAGAATTCTATCAGAATGCAGAAAATCTGATCATTTTGAAATATTTTTAGTCCTGAATTGCTCAGCTGATAAAAATTTTCCTTTCAAAGTTTCCCCTGGTGCTATTATCATCAGATGCTAACAACCCACAGTTCCTGTCCCTGAGAATTGTATCCCTTTTCTAGCAAATCAGTAGGAGAGCTGAGGAGGAGGGAGGTCTGCCTCGTGGGAGGGGACCAACTCCCTGGGGATCCTCTCCCACCTCAGTATGACCTTTAGAAACCAGTTCCACCTTCCTCCCAGTGCCTCATTTTAACCATTTGGGAGGGATGGGCTGGTGACCTTCTCAGCACAAGGTGGGAGGGATGAGTTTCTGTCTGCTGGCACCCTGAAACTCTTGAAATGCAAAAAGGTGCGAGAACAGCAGGGTTTCTGGCTGCGTTTGTGATCACAGAGCATGAACAGAGCAGGTGGCTAGCTGATGGGATGTAAGGGCCCATTCTGAGGATGGAAGAAATTACTGGCTGTGTTTGGAACCCCCACTGCCTTTGTTATAATAGAGCACAATTAAAATGAATGAGCAAATGTTAAAGATGATGTGTGTAAAACCATCTCCTGGATCCTCTTTTCCTTTCTTTTCATGATTTACTTAATTCTTTATAATGGACTGAGGAAAAATGCAATGTTGAAGAAGATTAGACTTTTAAGATTCATAAGCAGAAAAGATGAAATTGCATAGTGAGTAATTCAGTACTCTAATCCTGTGTGGCCCCGAGGAAGAAGTTCAACCTCTCAGTTTCCTCAGCTGAAAAATTTAGAAATGGTAGCAACCTCTTGTTTTTTTAGAAAGAATTAAGTGAGATAATGTAGTGAATTGTACAATGCCTGGCACATAATTCTGCCTCTGTTATTCTTGTCATTAATTTATATTAATAATTTAACCTCTTAAATAATTGATTTAACCTCTTGAAATTGCATTTCCTCATCTAGAAAATAATAACTTTGTGTCTATTTCATTATGTTAACATGAGAATCACAAGAGATCATGGAAATGAAGTATCTGAAACCTGATGTCAATTGAGATTTTCTGTCCCTTGGAGATTTTAGTAAAAGTTGCTTGAATACTCAAATTTTAAAATTTGTGCATTCCCAATATTTATCAACACACTCAGGGTTTCTACACATTTCCCATTTACTTTTTCACTGTCCCTTATCTACACACATTGGCTTTCATTAGCATTCCCTGGAACTCATTGAGTCAAATTCAGGCACAAAATTCTGTACTCATTGTACTGTCCCAGGGAATTTCACCATGGTGAGCATGCACGAGCTTAATAACTTTGCTTAACATAGTCTCTTTTCATTGCACCCTCATCTTCTGCTCTGTCATACCCTAGTGTCAGTACTCCCAAAGGCTGTCTCACCAGATGCCCTGTCATGTAGAGCTGTCTGGCAAAGGTAATTCTAAAGCCTTTATTGCAACTGATTTTTCATAATGCTTTCCTCTCCACCCAAAATATCTTCCTTTGTCAACTAAAAAGCACTAATTCTAAAATATCAGAATATGCAAATTATAAGAGAGCTGGAATTTTAACTCCAAATCATTTCAGGATATAGTTACTAATGCTCATCCTAAGTCATAGACTTTGCTGGTTTCCAAGAACGCAATGATGACTAAAGAACATTTCCTCCTCCAAAAAGCTGAAAGCCCTGTACAAAAAGAGTGAGGGTGGAAATGATGTGGGTGTGGGGCAATAGGAGGTGGCTTTCCTCCTCCTGGAGAAGATGAAAACGGCACAGCAGGATAATGAGATCTGCAGGGATAAAGACAACAACAAAAAAAAGATGAAGAGAAGTTTATTTCAAGTAGATGGAAAGCCATTACAACAAATAAACAAAAAATAAAAAAATTTAGAAACAAGGTATGCTGGAGAGCAGAAAATAATTTGTCAGGTTTTGAGGCAGCTGTCTACTAAAATGTCCAGGTTTCCAAGAGTTACCTGGGTCCTCCATTCTTGGAGCACTGTTCATCAAAAAATGACTACACTCCCCAAAGTAAGGCAAGTGTGAAACAAGGTTTATCGAGAAAGAGAAAGGTAGGTTTACAGAGTAAGAGCAAGGTATAGATTTATACAGCAAGATACGTTCACCATAGACAGCGAATGGCCCCCCATTGTTGTGACAAAGAAAAAGCAAAGAGGATAAGGTTATGGTCCCCAGTTCTCTTTTATACCACCTGGGTCAGATCTATCTCATGGTTCAGAGGTCACCTTGGAACTAGAGTCTGACTGTGCATGTAGACCTCATATGAGCCTCTCTGAGAGACCATTGGGGAGGTGGGGCGCATGGACCATAATTTAGATTTAAGCTACTGACATGATAATTAGTTTTAAGCCTGTTCTAGGTCACCCTCAAGACAGTATTATATCTGTTGCTAGGCTAGAGGGTCTTCCATATCATAAGTTCTGATTGATAGATTTGTAAAGTGGTCCCTCCTACCCAGGTATGAACAACCTCTTGGGACAGAATTAATGTAGACAGCACAGAGATAGGGGCCCCACTTATCTTCTTTCCCAGGAGAGCTGTTCCTAAATAACTACCTAACAGTATTATTGTGGTTAGAGTGCAGCCTAGGCAATGAGCTTGGATCTACATTCCAATCTGTAAATATTTCTATAAACAAAGCAAAATTCAAAACTTTTATTTCAATACTATTTAGATTTAAAAAATTATAAAATCTAGCTCAGAATTAGTACTCTGGATTAATAATAATCAACAGGCCGCCAAATCTCCAGATTATATCACATATAATATATATAATACACTGTATATATAATACATATCATAATAAATTATGATAGGAGCAATAGATAATAGATATTACTGTAACAGATAATTATGATTGGTAATTATATGAGCATTATGATATCATGGTATCTGCAAAGGTAAGATGTAAACTATTTGCTATTGAAAAAGGGTGAATCTTTCATACTCTGTGCAAGAACTCTAAAATAGAACATTTTTTGAGGGCTTATACAGTTGCAGCTGTAGACAGTAAAATGAGAACAAAACAAAAATATACCAAACATTGTATTGTGCCTTTTCTGGGCAAATTTTCCTATTCTCTCTTATTACAAGTTATTCATTACAATGTTACCACTGGGATTAAAATTTTCATTTAAAAAATAGCAAAAAGATTATAAAGAGAGGAAAGGAGACACAAAATTGGAAGCTATCGAGGTACAAAAAGAACCTAGACTTAAAAGCAAAGTTGGAGAAAATCCATGTAACAATGAACGTAGATTTGTTGTTCCACCCTAGAGAGAAGAGCAACGTACCTTTTTTTCTCTTTTCTTGTATTCCTTAGTTATTTCAAAAATTATTCAAATTATTTTTTGGTCCTACCCTTTAGATGTGAGAAGAAATGCAGACATGTTTGAATCTCAGGATTGATTTATTCCAACAAACTTCAAGAAATGACCTCTGGTCTTGAGATTTTCCTGGCCCAATATACCTGGACCCCCTTTTATTTAAATTTGGATCCAAGGATCTTGATTTTCTTTACAGTGTAGTGATACCAACTGTATGGTGAGAATTTGTAGAAAATTACTTATACCTTTGCCCTGTAAGGCAGTTGGCCATTTGAGGTACCTTAATCAGAAATCCATATTTGAGGGGTTGGATTTTGATTAGCACCTAAAGATTCTTATTTGAGACTGAGTCCTCTTCCATTCTCCAGGCTGTAGTGCAGTGGTACAATCATTGCTTGCTGTAGCCTCCAACACCTGAGCTCAAGTGATCCTCTCACCTTAGTCTCCCAAGGGGATAGGACAATAGGCATATACCACCATGCCCAGCCAGTTTAATAAAAAAAAAAAAATGTTTTGTAGAGGGTCTCACTCTATGGCTCAGGGTGGGTCATAGACTCCTGGCCTCAAACGATCCTCCTGCCTTGGTGTCCAAAAGTGGTGGGATGAGACATGAGACACCATTCCTGACCTGAAGATTCTTAATCAGTTATACATACTCCAGAGATGACTGTAGTTAGTGCTTTAAATATCACATAAATTTGCCACAGTATTTATTAGTTGTTATACAGGAGGTAGAAGTAAGTTTTTGTTGAAAAGTCACAGAAGTAGCTTTGTGGAGAAAAAAAAAACTGTTGAAGTGTTGTTGTTCAGCTTGATACTCTAATACCTTTGGAGTAGTGCTTCAATCTAGAGGTCTTGAACAACTATTCCCTCAAAAATAGAGGAGCTTGTGTCCTGATCTAACCTGAAGTCTTGCTGATTCCACTGTGAGACTATCGTTGCATTCCCACAGAATAAACTTTCATACAAGGGGATTTTCATAAGGTCTACAGGGATAGAAAGTAGAGTACTGAGCACAATAAACACATTTTATGACTGTTTATGCACCTAGTTATAACAATGTCTGTTTATGTGCCAGAGTTTGACAAGAGAAAACATAATTTAATAATAAGTATTGAAACATAATACTTCACAGTGCTGCTGCACTGTATGATCACACGTAGTTTCCACTTACCTCTTACTGTTGGCGGCAACTGATATGCAACCAAAAAATACCTGACTGATTGTGAAAGTCAAATGATATTTGCCTGGGCTCCTAAGTCCAAACTCCATAAATACACATTTTTAAAAGTATGCCTTGTCAAAGTTAATGCGACTTGAACACTACAGTGATTTTGCCCCCCAAGTGCTATTTGGTCTAGAGTCATTGTGGTTGTCACAGTTGGAAGTGGAAGTGCTGCTAGCAGCTGACTCACAGAGGCCAGGCGTGCTGCTGGTATCCTACAATGTATAAAGCAACCCTCTGTCTCAACAAAAGTTCACCTGGTTTCAAATATCAATGGTGCTGATGTTAAGAAACCACATATTCATTTCAGTGATGGTAGAGCATTGATGTTATATATTCCCTGTTCTTATTTTTTTTTTTTTTTTCTGGAAAGCAGGAGGGGCAGACAAGCATGGTAGCACTAGTAATAATGAGCGTGATGATGATGATAATGACAACGATAGTTACTTACTGCTGTGAAAGTGATAGGATCACTTTCTTATAGAAAAGTGTTGTGCTAAGAATGTGCCTTATGTTCTTTTTTTTTTTTGATTTCAAACTTAATTTTTTTATTTTATTATTTTTTTTTATTGAATCATAGCTGTGTACATTAGTTCAACCATGGGGTACAGTGTGGGGGCTTCACATGCAATCTGAGATATTTTATCAACCTGATTGACATAACGTTCATGATATTTTCTCATTTACTATATGAAAACATTTT
>CAUYON010136793.1:0-26175 GCA_963573935.1 Arctocebus calabarensis | reverse complement strand
CCTGTAGTCCCAGCTACTTGGGAGGCTGAGGCAAGAGAATCGCTTAAGCCCAAGAGCTGGAGGTTGCTGTGAGCAGTGTGACGCCACGGCACTCTACCCAGGGCGATAAAGTGAGACTCTGTCTCTACAAAAAAAAAAAATCATGTTAATGTTCATAAGTGATTGCTCTGCCTTTTTTCTTTTTTTTAATGTATGGACAATGGCAATTTAACTAACCCAAAAGTTCCTTTCACTTTTCATGATTCTTAAATAAATGGCTTTCTTTTCAACTGCCAAAAGGAAAATGGGAAGGAACTCAGGGTTTTTATTATTTCAAATCAAACTGGGGGAGAGCTACTTAAGTAATGAAACATCAACAATTTACACATACCTCACACTAAAAACAGGCTTATCAAAAACCCAAGTAAAGGCTCGGCGCCTGTGGCTCAGCGGGCTAAGGCGCCAGCCACGTACACCTGAGCTGGCGGGTTCGAATCCAGTCCGGCCCGGGCCTGCTAAACAACAATGACGGCTGCAACCAAAAAAAGTGGCCGGGCGTTGTGGCGGGTGCCTGTAGTCCCAGCTACTTGGGAGGCGGAGGCAAGAGACTCTCTTGAGCCCAGGAATTGGAGGTTGCTGTGAGCTGTGATGCCACTGCACTCTATCCAGGGTGATAGCTTGAGGCTCTGTCTCAAAAAAAAAAAAACCCAAGTAAAAACTCTCAGAGGAACATTTAAGTATCAACTTTCTTTAAAGAGCCTCAATTTCAAATGAAACTGGGAGAGAGCTACTTAAGTAATGAAACATCAACAATTTAAATGTAGCTCACACTACAAAACAGGCTTATCAAAAACCCAAGTTAAAACTCTCATACAAACATTTAAGTATCAACTTTCTTTCTGGGGCCTATGAATCAGAGCCTTAACTACTGAATCACATCTAAAAATGAAAAGTAAGTAGGATTACTACTGTGCTTGGCCAATTTATCAAGTCAAAGCATGTCTCCTGTTACCTTGCAGCAAGTCAATGTGATCTGCAAATCAATATCAAATGGTTCCTTATCTGAAACCTACTCCAGTCACAAAAAGTGTTATTTAAATTAATAACTTTGCCCACACGTAAGCTTTGAACTTTTATTCTGCAATTCTTTTAAAATTATCACAATTTTCAAGAAAAATTCTGAAGGCTAAGAACCAAGACTAAAAATCATGCCATTCCAATTCCATTTATCACCCTGCAGTAAAATACCTAGCCTTGTAAATATCCTTTCAAACAGAATAGCAATATACTGGTAGTTGATTTAGAATAAGCTTAATTTCTATAATTCAGTTTTCCACATTAAGGCCAAATCTTATGGTAACGAAACGAAAGGAGGACCAAAACACATTAACATTATATAACAGGAGTACTATCTACCTATAACACACATTCGTTACATTTTTACTTACATACTACAAACTCTATGAAAGGTAAAATTTCATGGAAATAAATGAAATAGGCTTGGCGCCTGTAGCTCAGCAGCTAGGGCACAAGCCACATACACCGGGGGCTGGCCGGTCTGAACCCAGCCCCCTGCCAAACAACAATACTAACAACTACAACAAATAGCTGGGCATTGTGGTGGGCGCCTGTAGTCCCAGCTTGGGCAGCTGAGGCAAGAGAATTGCGTAAGCCCAAGAGTTTGAGGTTACTGTGAGCTATGACGCCACTGCACTCTACAAAGGGTGACATAGTGAGACTCTGTCTCAAAAACAAAAGTAATAGTGCAGTGCCTGTGGCTCGAAGGAGTAGGGCGCCGAGCCCATACACTGGAGGCAGCAGGTTAAAACCCAGACCTGGCCAAAAACTGCAAAAAAAAAAAAATAAAAGTAAACGAAATATCTTACCCTGCTGATCTTCAGATGCTTGCGTACTTGTAAGTTTAATATACGGAGCTCATTAAACACTTATACGTAGTGTCTAATATTAATAACCACCAATATATGATGGAAAATATATTTAAAACTTAGGGACATACCAGTGGCACCCATAACTCAGGGAGTAGGCCGCCGGCCACATACACCCAGGCTGGTGGGTTCCAACCCAGCCTGAGCCTGCTAAACAACAACAAAAAAATAGCTGAGTGTTGTGGTGGGCACCTATAGTCCCAACTACTTGGGAGGCTAAGGCAAGAGAATCACTTAAGCCCAAGAGTTTGAGGTTGCTGTGAGCTGTGACACCACCACATTCTACTGAGGGTGACATAGTGAGACTCTTGCCTCAAAAAAAAAAATCTTCTAACAAAATTATGAGTGGCTAGCTGTAAAGGGACATGGATAAATGCAATCATGAAATTAAGGAATCTTGGCCCAAGAAGCTAAAATTAGAAACAGAAAATGGAACAAATGCAGGAGACATCAAAATAGAAAAGCAGATAAGGCCTGTTTACTAAATGTGTCAAAGGGAGGTGTGAGATTCAAAAATGACTCAGATTTCAAGCCAACTAACCAAGAGAATGATGGTATTACTAACTGAAGGAAATTTAACTAAGCAAAGCATTTCTCAGCTATCATATAGCTTTTTCTATTCCCATTTTTCCTATTCTAATGCAATATTAAAAGAAAAATATTATATACCCCTTTCTTTTTCTCTCTCTTTAGAAAATAAAAAAACAAAACAAACAAAGAAACAAAAATATTATATACCACAAGCAATCTAGTCCTCACAAGGTGAAATAGTAAATACAGGTAGGGGCTAATTCAGATTTTGACTAACTGAACTGCCATTATAAAATACATATAAAGAAGGGAGGAGCTTCCCTTCTCCCCCTCAAAATTATGTTTGTGTGTGTATATACATACATACACATAAATACTGGCGACCCTTAAACAACACAGGTTTGAACTGCACTGGTCCACTTGTACGTGGATTTTCTTCTGCCTCTGCCACCTAAGACAGACTAGGCACTCTTCTTCCTCTGCCTCCTCCACCTACTCAATGTGAATATGATGAAAATAAACACCTGTATGATGATCCACAGCCACTTAATGAACATACGTATATATTTTGTTTTCCTTGTGATTTTAAGTTTTCCTTTTCTCTAGCTTACTTTATTAACAATACATATATAGGCTCGACGCCTGTAGCTCAAGTGGCTAAGGCACCAACCACATACACCAGAACTGCTGGGTTCGAATCCACCCAGGCCTGCCAAACAAGGACAACTACAACTAATAAATAGCTGGGTATTGTGGCGGGCGCCTGTAGGCCCAGCTACTTGGGAGGCTGAGGGAAGAGAATCACTTAAGCCTAGGAGTTGGAGGTTGCTGTGAGCTGTGATGCCACAGCACTCTACCCAGGGCGATAGCTTGAGGCTCAGTCTCAAAAAAAAAAAAAAAAAAACGAATACAGTGTGTAGGTTCGGCATTTGTAGTTCAAGAGGCTAAGGCACCAGCCACAATACACCAGAGCTGGCAGGTTTGAATCCAGCCCAGCCCACCAAACACTAATGACAACTATAACTAAAAAATAGACAGGCATTGTGGTGAGTGCCTGTAGTTCCAGCTACTTCAGAAGCTGAGGCAAGAGGATTGCTTAAGCGCAAGAGTTTGATGTTGCTGTGAGCAGTGATGCCCTAGCACTCTACCCAGGGCAACAGCTTGAGACTCTCTCTCAAAAAAAAAAAAAAAAAGAAGAAGAGGAAGAAGAAGAATACGGTATATAATACATGTAATATACAAAATATGTGCTAAGTGCTCGGTGCCTATAGCTCAGGACAGGTGTATGTGGCAGCCAAATACACCAAAGCTGGCAGATTTAAATCCAACCCAGGCCTACCAAACAATAATGACAACTACAACAACAACAACAAAAATCAAGGTGTTGTGGAGGGCTCCTGTAGTCCCAGCTACCTGGGAGGCTGAGGCATGAGAAATCACTTAAACCCAAGAGTTTGAGGTTACAGTGAGCTTTGATGCCACAGCACTCGACCCAGGGCCACTAGCAGTTAAGTTTGGGGGGAATCAAAAGTTATACTCAAGAGTTGTCCAAGGGGTCAACACTCTTTCCCAAATTATTTATGGGTTAACAATATAATACATACATATTCCTCAAGTATTCCATTCCATTCATATGACTAATATTGCCATTAAACAAAAAGCATAAAACATAGAATGAGTTTAAATTAAATCATAAACTTAAGAAAAAGGTAGTATGTTCAGAAGCCTGAAGTCAAAAGTTCACAAAGAAGGCTGGGCTGGTGGCTCATGCCTATAATCCGAGTACTCCTGGTGGCCAAGGCAGGTGGATAGCTTAAGTGCATGAGTTTGAGACCAGCCTGAGCAAAATTCAAGACCCCATCTCCACTAAAAATTGAAAAAACTGAGGCAAGAGGATCACTAGAGCCTAAGAGTTAGAGGCTGCTATGAGCTATGACACCATGGCACTCTACTCAGGCCGACCCTGTCTCAAAAAAAAAAAAAAAAAAAAATTTACAAAGAACCAAGTTAAAATAAAACTATATTACCTGGCTACCCAGTCAAACGATGTTCAAGTACTTTGTTTTTATTGGTCTCTGAATCCACTGTTCAGCACGTATTTTGATCCTGAGGACAAAAAAGGGGGAAAGGGTTGAATTTTATTGCCCTTTCCTCATATAAGCATTATTATTAGTAACATACAAATTAACATTTCCCATTCTTCTCTTCCCCAGATATATGAAACAAACAAAAGCTATCAAGCACAGCACTTCTACTTAGGAATTTGAGCAGAAGCCTTATTTTGCCACATATCAATACTTCTGTTTAAAAAGTGAGGCATGGGCCAGGCGTGGTGGCTCACGTCTGTAATCCCAGCGCTGTGGGAGGCCGAGGCGGGTGGATTTCCAGTGCTCACAGTTTAAGACCAGCATAAGCATGAGTGAGCCACAGAAAAGACCCCGTCTCTACCACCAGGAAAGAACACTACCGGGTGTTGTGGCAAGCGCCTGTAATCCCAGCTACTTGGGAGGCAACCGGCCCCACGCATCGCATCGTTACAAGGACGGACAATGGAAAAAAAAAAAACAACAAGGAAACTAAGAAAAATAAAAGCCAACTGAAATTAAAAGGAAAAAATAAAATAAATAAAAAGTGAGGCATGGTATACATAATATATACTCTTTCACAGTTTGTTAACATATGGAATGCAAAGCAAAACGCTAGCCCTGAAAAGTGATCAAAACTGATAATTTGGGCAGATACGGTGGCTGATACTAAGTGGAGGCAGTGGGATCATTTGAGGCAGACCAACAAGAGCAAGACTCCATCTCTACAAAAAATAGAAAACAGCCAGACATGGTAGCTTGTGGCCACGGTCCCAACTACTTGGAAGACTATGCAGGAGGTCTGCTTGAGCCTAGGAGTTTAAGGTTGCAGTGAACTATGATGATGCCACTTCACTCTAGCCCAAGCAACAACAGTGAAATCCTGTCTCCAAAAACATAAAACCATCCAATATATATTCTAAACTTGTGGATGTCTTCTTTGTCCAAAAAGAATGCTCAACAGAGAACAATTCAAGACGGCATTAATCCTCTTGTAGAAACTAATGGTTAAATGCCCTAGTCCAAAAAGTACAGACACCTCCACATGAATAGAGAGATGGATAAAGCAAACAAGCAAGTAGGAGAAAAAGGCCCAAATGTTTACTTGCCATCTATAATAAAAGGATGCATTTGAGGATGGCACCTGTGGCTAAGTGGGTAGGGCACCGGCCCCATATACGGAGGGTGGTGGGTTCAAACCCGGCCCCAGCAAGCTAAAACAGCAGTGGTAACTGCAACAAAAAATAGCCAGGCGTTGTGCTGTGTGCCTGTAGTCCCAGCTACTCAGGAGGCTGAGGCAAGAGAATCGCTTTAGCCCAAGAGTTGGAGGTTGCTGTGATCTGTGTGTGACGCTACAGCACTCTACCAAGCGAGACAGAGTGAGACTCTGTCTCCAAAAAAAAAGGATGCAAAATGAGTCAACAAGGAGAAATATTTTTAAACGGGGAAATGAAGAGCAGTTCCTCAAAATAATGTGCAATAAAACACATGAATATATTAGCAGTAGGCTTTTGTATCTAAAGAAAGAGAGAACATGTTCTGGTGCAATGAACAAAACAGCCAAGAAAAAACTCTCTTTGCCTTATCAATTTCCAAATGTAACAATAATGCAACAATCTGCTAGTAATTCTTTTTTTTTTTTTTTTTTTTTGCAGTTTTTGGCCCGGGGCTAGGTTTGAACCTGCCACCTCTGGCATATGGGACTGGCATCCTCCCACTGAGCCACAGGTGCCGCCCAATTCTAATGGTTATTGCTATCAAGAAAACAGATAGAAAAAAAAATAAAAAGAAAACAGACAGGCTCAGCGGGCTAAGGCGCCAGCCACATACACCTGAGCTGGCAGGTTCGAATCTAGCCCAGGCCTGCCAAACAACAATGACGGCTGCATCCAAAAAAAAAAAAAAAAAAAAAAATGGCCGGGCGTTGTGGCAGGCGCCTGCAGTTCCAGCTACTTGGGAGGCGGAGGCAGGAGACTTGCTTGAGCCCAGGAATTGGAGGTTGCTGTGAGCTGTGATGCCACAGCACTCTATCCAGGATGACAGCTTGAGGTTCTGTCTCAAAAAAAAAAAAAAAAAAGACAACAGACATAACTATGCTCTGCAGTTAATGACATTCATGCTAACATTGGCAGGTCTGATAGTAAAAACAGTACATTCACAAGTTCCAAATAACATGGCCAATCTACACGGAGTAGACAGCAACAGCCAACCACATCTAGCTGTAAGATGTGAAGGATCCTATTGCAGTTTTGTAATAAAAATTAAAGAAGAAAAGAATCAGAGAAAGGGGAAAAACATTGTATGTGGTTCACAAAGGGAAAAGAGAAAAATCCACATAGTACCCTTATATATCCGCTTCTAAACAGCATCTCTTTTCTTTGCCATTTCCTAGTTTTGAACCAGATTCGTTTTAATCAGGAAGACTTCTTGAGACTATTCTTAGTAATCAGGAATTCCTCTTTAAAAAATAAAAATAAAAATAAAAAAAATCCACGTAGTACTGGCTGAGAATCCTCTACGCAAAATGTTTGGACCCAGAAGCATTTCTATTACAGCTTTGTTTGCACTTTATAATATATGTACATATACATAACGAAATATCTAACGGAAGAAACTATGGTCGAAACACAAAATTCATTTATGTTTTACATATAACCTTATACATACAGCCTAGAGGTAGTTTTACGTAGTATTTTTAATAATTTTGTGGATAAAACTAAGTTTCACTATGCTTTTGACTATGATCCATTACATGAGGTCAGTTGTGAAATTTTCCACTTGTGGCATCATATTAACATTCAAAAAGTTTTGGTGCCAGGCTCAGTGGCTCATGTCTGTAATCCCAGCACTCTGGGAGGCCAAGGCAGGTAGATCGCCTGGGGTCACGGTTTCAAGACCAGCCTGAGCTAGAGCAACACTATGTCTCTAAAAATAGCTGGACGCTGTGGCAGGTGCCTATAGTTCCAGCTACTCAGGAGAATCACTTGCGTCCAACAATTTGAGGTTGCTGTGAGCTACAACACCACTGTAAAACTATGATGCCACAGCACTCTACCCAGGACGACAGCTTGAGATTCTGTCTCAAAAGAAAAAAAAAGTCACCCTTCTTCTAAGACTTTTGTGCAGATTAAGTAAAAATTGTATAAATTATTTATTAGCACCTAAAAGCTCAATAAATAAGAAAATTTATTTTTTCAGTAAAACAAAGACTATTTGATACATGATACAACTTAGAGCTTTCTGTTAATTATAATAGAAAAATTACCCCCCCCTTGAAATAAAAATCATAGTTTTCTTTTTTTTTTTTTTTGTTGAGACAGAGCCTCAAGCTGTCACCCTGGACAGAGTGCCGTGACGTCGCAGCTCACAGCAACCTCCAATTCCTGGGCTCAAGCGAGTCTCCTGCCTCCGCCTCCCAAGTAGCTTGGACTACAGGTGCCCACCACAACACCTGGCCATTTTTTGGTTGCAGCCATCATTGTTGTTTGTTGGGCTCAGGCTGGATTCAAACCCGCCAGCTCAGGTTTATGTGGCTGGCGCCTTAGCTGGTTGAGCCACAGGTGCCGAGCCATAGTTTTCATTTTTATATGAATTTCATATTTTTTTGTTTCTTTGAGAGAGTCTCACTATTTCACCCTTGGTAGAATGCCGTGGCATCACAGCAACCTCAAACTCTTGGGCTTAAGCAATTCTCTTGCCTCAGCCTCCTAAGTAAATGGGACTACAGGCGCCTACCACAACGCCCAGCTATTTTGTTGTTGTTCTTGTTGTTGCAGTTGTCATTGTTGTTTTAGTTGGTCCCGGCCAAGTTTGAACCTGCCAGCCTCAGTGTATGTGGCCAGTGCCCTACCCACTGAACTATGGGCGCCGCCCAAATTTGATGGGGTTTTTTTGTTTGTTTTGTTTTGTTTTTTGAGACAGAGTCTCACGCTGTCGCCCTAACTACTTAGAGCCTCAGCCTCCCGAGTGGCTGGGATTACAGGTGTCCGCCACAACGCCCAGCTACTTTTTGATGCAGTTTGGCGGGGGCCGGGTTTGAACCTGCCATCCTCGGTATATGGGGCCAGCGCCCTACTTGCTGAGCTACAGGCCCCAATTTTAAGGCAAGTTGTGGTTCCTTTTTTTTCCCCTACTTGGATAAACTGGTCTACACTGGTCCCTTTTTTGGAGTGGGGGACATCATGGAATGATATCAGCATCTAAGAAAAAAAGGGATTAGATTAAAGAAGAAGTATCCAGTATGAGCACAATGTCAAACACTTGTAATCCCTGAGACTTGAGAGGATGAGGTGAGAGGATTGCTTGAACCTAGGAGTTCAAGTCCAGCATGAGCAAAGCAGTAAAACCTCTCTTTAAAAAAAAAAAATTTTAGGGTGGTGCCTGTGGCTCAGTGAGTAGGGTGCTGGCCCCATGTACCCAGGGTGGCGAGTTCAAACCCAACCCTGGCCAAAATGCAACAACAACAAAATAAAAAAAAAAATTTAAATCTCATTCTGTCGCCCTCGGTAGGGTGCCGTTGTGTAACAGCTCATAGCAACCTCTAATTCTTAGGCTTAAGCAATTCTCTTGTCTCAGCCTCCCAAGTAGCTGGGACTACAGGTACCCGCCACAATGCCTGGCTATTTTTGTTTCAAGTTGCCACTGCTGTTTTAGCTGGCTGGGGCCAGGTTCAAACACACCACCCTCAGTATACGGGGCCGGCGCCCTACCCACTGAGCCACAGGCGCCACCCCTAAAAAAATTTTTTTTAAGAAAGAAAGAAAATAGTCTAGAGTACCTTAACAACTGACCCAGGAAACCAGTAATGCTGTCCAGTGTGAAGGGTTGTTAAGAGAACACAGGCTAGTACTCAGGTATTATACTGCTGGTTTTTTTTTTTTCATAACCCTTTTCAAAGGAATGTTGACCCCACCAATCTACACCCTTAGGACCCAAAGAAAAGTCTTCTACAAAATTCTCCACTTCAAAGAAGTATATAACCAACCAGAGAGATTCTGAAATAGTCATAGATGACTGGCTTGCTTACCAAGAATCTGGAAGGAGTACTACCACAATGTCCCAGGATTCTGTAACTACGGAACTGTTAGAAAAACCAGTGGTGAGGTAAACTTTATCTAGAGCCAAGCTTCTAAAAGTTAACAATTCTAGAAAATTTCTCAGGATAGTATGTTTTGCATTATTCCTGGCTCAGCACCTCTGGCTCAAGTGGCTACGGCGCCAGCCACATACACTTGAGCTGGCAGGTTCAAATCCAGCCCTGACCCACCAAACAACAATAACAGCTGCAACCAAAAAACAGCCAGGCATTGTGCCAAGCACCTGTAGTCCCAGCTACTTGGGAGGCGGAGGCAAGAGACTCGCTTGAGCCCAGCAGTTGGAGGTTGCTTTGAGCTATGATGCCACAGCACTCTACCCAGGGCGACAGCTTGAGACTCTGTCTTAAAATAAATAAATAAAAAAATAAAATGACTCCTATCTCTTTTCATAATTTGCACTTATCAATCATGCATACAAAAATCCAAATTACTGATATAAAAAATATTAGATATCTGAAAGGGGGTTAATTTTTCTACTAGAATCAACAGAAAATTGATTGATGAGATCTACATTATCAAAACCTACATCACTATGCTAAGCTCAGTGATACAGCCTGTAACTCCAGCTACTCAGGAGGTTGTGTTGGGAGGACAGTTTGCTCAGGACAGTTTGAGCCCAGCCTAAGTGAACAAAAAAAAAATTTAAAGACCTGCATCACCAAAGAGCTAATAGAAGGGAAGATCAAACTAAGCTTTCTTAGTAACTAGTCTAAGAAGATATCTCAAAAGTAGAACAAAGAATCAACCTGGCGAAGAGGAGTTGATATGAAAATCCAAACTACATAATGCTGTCAGAGTTTGGAGGCGCACACCTGTAATCCTAGCACTATGAGAGGCAGATGAGAGTGGATTACTCAAGCTCAGGAGCTGAAGACCAGCCTGAGCAAGAGTGAGACCCCACCTCTACCAAAAACTGAAAGACTAGGCTCGGCACCTGTGGCTCAACAGGCTAAGGCGCCAGCCACATACACCTGAGCTGGTGGGTTCAAATCCAGCCCAGGCCCACCAAACAACAACGATGGCTGCAACCAAAAAATGGCCGGGCGTTGTGGTGGGCGCCTGTAGTCCCAGCTACTTGGGAGGCAGAGGCCAAGAGACTCGCTTAAGCCCAGGAATTGGAGGGTGCTGTGAGCGGTGATGCCATGGCACTATATCCTGGGTGACAGCTTGAGGCTCTGCCTCAAAAAAAGAAAACAGAAAAACTAGCCAGGTGTTGTAGTGAGTGCCTGTAATCCCAGTTACTTCAGAGGCAGGAGTTTGAGGTTGCTGTGAGCTATGTAGCAACTGTACTCTAGCCTGGGGCAATAGAGCGAGATCCTGTCTATAAATAAAGAAATAAAATAAAATAATTTTTTTTTTTTTTTTTTTTTGAGACAGAGCCTCAAGCTGTCACCCTGGATAGAGTGCTGTACCATCACAGTTCACAGCAACCTCCAATTCCTGGGCTCAAGCGAGTCTCTTGCCTCCTCCTCCTAAGTAGCTGGGACTACAGGCACCCACCACAACGCCTGGCCATTTTTTGGTTGCAGTCGTCATTGTTGTTTGGCGGGCCCGGGCTGGATTCGAACCTGCCAGCTTAGGTGTACGTGGCTGGCACCTTAGCCCATTGAGTCACAGGCACCTAGCCTAAAATAATTTTTTTAACTACATAATGCTTATGATTATAAATACTGACAGGACAAAAAGCAAGCACTGAATATTATGAACATGTCTTTCTTTTGTTGTTGAATGTGCAAAGGGTCAAGAAATCTACCATTAATCATATTAAACTAATTTTTCCAAGTTGTTGTTGGTATTGTTCCCAGGGACTCCCTCTCCTTACTTCCCTGAAATTATGGAGAAGGGGAACCACCAGTCAGTGGGAATAGCCAGCTATTGCCCACTAATCTTCAAAGCACTACAAAGTAAAATGGTTCCCAAATTAAATTTCAGGTTACTTAAATGATATTTGTGTTAAATTTAACATTCTTTTGCAGTTAAGATTATTTATCAACTAATAATTATATCCTTTGTCAAAACTGTAACAATAGATGTCACTTGCAAAAATCAACTTCAGCCAATCTGTAGCTATTCTGGAAGGGAAAAAAATAATAATTTAAAAATCATTTAAAAAATAAAAAAAATATGAAAATTTAGAATATGAAAAGGTATCATACTTCATAGATCTGTATAAACTTAGTTTAAAATATTTTATTTATTACTTAGTCCATTATATGTTTGAGTAAGTAAAAAGTATTTGGTACCAGGAAAACATTAGTAAGACACTGATTACAATCTTTTTAAAATACTATAATCCTTCTGAAAGGGAAGGGAGACAGCATAGGCATGTCTAATAAAATAATGACAGGATTATAGAAACTGACATAAATTACCATTCATCCTATCACATATACTGAAAATGATTAAGCCAATTTATAATAATTTATTCTACATAGTTATTTAATAAATTAAAAATTAATATTTAGCTCTATATGGAGTCAATCTGGAAATTTATTTTTTCTTAACTAGGCTCAATGGTTATATAAACCTGAAAAAAAATTTTTTTCTTTTTTAGACAGAGTCTCACTATGTCACCCTCAGTAGAGTACCATGACATCACAGCTCACAGCAACCTCCAACTCTTGGGCTTAAGCAATTCTCCTGCCTCAGCCTCCCAAGCAGTTGGGACTGCAGGTGCACTCCACAACACCCAGCTATGTTGTTACTGTTGCTGTCATTGTTGTTTAGCTGGCCTGGGCCGGGTTTAAACCAGCCAGCCTTGGTGTAGGTGGCCAGCACCCTAATAACTGACCTACTGGCGTTGAGCCCAAACTGAAAATATAAATGATGCAGTGAAAACAAGTTTTAGCTTCATAAAACTCAAGTTTCATAAAGTACAGATTCATGAAGTGACCTTGCAAAAGACATTTAATTCAATGTAAATTAAATGTTTACTGTGTATCTACTAGATGCCAAGCATGGCATTGGCACTTGGAAATATGAGCAAATCATGGTTCCTGTCATTAATTAGTTATGAAAGGAAAAGCAAGTATGAATAGACACTAAAGTTCCTGAAATGAAAGCTATACACAGTAAGCATGTACTAATCGTCAACATGTCACACTGCTCTATGCATAGGATCGTCATTTGGGTCCGCCAAATTGTTTCTTGGGGGGTTCATTTACTCTGGTTGTTCACGTTTCCAGAGCTTTTCCACTGATTCCGCCCCATATGTATTTTGCACCGTAAGGTAAGGATAAGTTGGGTTGGGGGTTCTAGGAGTAGTGACTGACCAGTCGTTTGCCTGTAAGCTGGGACTGGTGTTTGTACCTTTTCCCCTAGAGTTTTGCCAACCCGTACACTGCTCTAGATATCAGGGATAAAAGGAAAAACCGAAAGTCGAAGACAGAGTCCCATGACAGTATTCAAAGAGAAAACAGAGAAAAACTACCCTACCCTTTTCGTAGGATTCTTTGGTAACTATAAAGCACTATTTAGATGTGAAAGCAAGACTAATCCAAAACCACTTATCAAAAACAGAAAAAAAGGACTAATGAAATTAGAATGTACGATTTCAGCAATTATTGTACAGAATGATTATAAGCACAATGCCATTTGAGGCAAGGGAGAAAACTCTTTTATAAAATGTTGGCCATTTGCATCAAAAAATCAAAGGACATCGGAAACATAAATGAGGTACACAAAGGTTGCTAAAAATAAAAGTTATTTTTATCTTAACACATCCAAGAAATTATTCCATACATTTTGCTTACACAATGATACTATCCACTGATGAACAATGGCACTAAATTATTCTGCATTTTCTAGTTACCTTGAGATTAAGGAGAAAACTAAAAAATCTGTTAACAGGCCCCATATCTTTGGCTGAGTTGAAGTTCCTAATGGCAAGGCCTGAAATCAAGCTGCTTGCTGATGCTTGTTCTCCCTAAAAAAAAAAAAAAAAAAAACCTGTATGCAGCACTCCACCACCACACAAAATAAATACAGGAAAGAGGGTGGGAGGATTGGGTGGGGAGGTGAGCAAAGCTCTGGGCTCCACCAGTGGAAGGCGTTCCACAAGAATTGCTACAGGGTCAAAAGTTTACAGTGGTTTCAATTTCACCTTTTAGCAGCCAATCAGGAAACAGAGACTGCATGCTGACCCCCTCAGGCTGCAAATGAACATTAACTCATTGGCTACCAGGACTGCATGCATTCCCTTTTTATAAAGATTATCATTTTCTTCTTTCTTTCTTTCTTTCTTTTCATTAAAGGAGGAAATGGGTATAGAAGGCAAAGAACATCAAGTTCAAGGTAAAATTTTTACTTAAGACCATATATTTTAAGCAAGTGGCTGAGGGAAGAAATGATCGGGTAATTATCTTTTTTTCTCCTTGAAATCTGTGCTTCTTTATGTTGTAGTATCTATTAAACCAGTAATAATGGTAGTATCAAGACAAAAAATGAACTTAGGCAGGTTCACGAGAAAGGTTTACCTCCAAGAGGCTACAATTCTAAGAACAATTTACAGTATGATAAAAGATAAAACTAAGTCTGTTTCAAGTAAGTGCTTTAAAAATAACTCAGGCAATGAAGACATTTAAGTATTTATCTATGCCCCAATTTATAATTTCTATAAGTTTCCCACCTCCTCCCCAAATCATTCATGTGAACATGCACTGTGCCTTTTCAATATTGTAGATCTATAGAAAGTCTGGCGGGGCCCCTAAGGTTTAAGCTTTCTTTTCATTTATTTCTCCTCTCCAAACACTTCATTACCCAAAAGTAATCCCCTATACCATAAACTCCTAAGTGAACCCTTTGGCAATAAATACAACTGTTCCCCCATTTATGTAAATTTCCTCCAAATGCAAAAATAATAAACTAATCCGTTAGCTAGTATTTTCAACATTCTGTATTTAACAATGACCAAAGCTAAAATGAAAACCTCTTCTACATATACCTTGAAGATAATTCATTTAAAAATAAGATAGCTGGGCGGCGCCTTTGGCTCAGCAAGTAGGGCGCTGGCTCCATATACCCAAGGTGGCGAGTTCAAACCCGGCCTCGGCCAAACTGTGAAA
Source organism: Arctocebus calabarensis (assembly GCA_963573935.1). NCBI lineage: Eukaryota > Metazoa > Chordata > Mammalia > Primates > Lorisidae > Arctocebus > Arctocebus calabarensis. Next base: position 11,476 of record CAUYON010136793.1, on the reverse strand, counting down.
CAGAAAAATAGCGGGGCGTTGTGGCAGGCGCCTGTCGTCCAGCTACTCCGGAGGCTGAGGCAAGAGAATCACCTAAGCCCAGGAGTTGGAGGTTGCTTGAGCTGTGTGACGCCAGGACACTCTACCAAGGGTGATAAAATGAGACTCTGTCTCTACAAAAAACAAAAAAACAAGATAGCTGATGGTGGCACCTGTGGCTCAAAGGAGTAGGACGCCGGCCGCATATACTACGGGTGGCAGGTTCGAATCGGATCCAGGCCAAACTGCAACAACAACAGCAACAACAACAAAAAAAAAATAGTCAGGTGTTGTGACAGGTGCCTATAGTACCAGCTACTCGGGAAGCTGAGGCAAAAGAATTTCCTAAGCCCAGGAGTTGGAGGTTGCTGTGAGCTGTGACGAGAGAGCACTCTACTGAGGGCGATAAAGTGAGACTCTATCTCAAAAATAAATAAATAAATAAGTAAGTAAAAATAAAAACAAGAGGGCTGCCAAAAAAAAAAGATGGCTTTGAAGCACTACAGGATAAAAGTGAAATAACTATATTAATTGCTGTCATTAAAATAATCAGTTAAATTTAAAGTCTATATAAGCAGCTAAAGAATTTATAGTTAGCAATATTTCTCCCATTGATACAATAGGTAAAAGAATTTTAGCAGACTTACCAGCTTAAATTTATGTTTAGATTCCCTTGTAGGCACCACCATTGCCTATGATGTCATGTAGGATATTAGCTCATATACAAAACAGCAAACTAAGACACCAGTTATTTCTGAAAACCCAAAAGTAGCCAATATACAAAAGTATCTTACTTAATATATAATTGCCAAAGGGTCCCAAAATAACTTGGTAGTGTATAAAGTTTGCACAGCAATGTAATGTCTGTTAAAATAGTAAATAAACTTGACACTGACAGTTATTTCTCAATTCAGCATTAAAACACGCAATTTTCTAGTAACCATTCCCAAACCTTCATGATTTAAGCTTATGCACATTTGGCAATAAAAAAGTCTACATTTTAAAATAGACCTAGTTGGGTTTTTTTTTTAAACATGGCTTGCAAAAGCTTTTTATATACACATTAGAGGAGTCTTCTGTTTCCTTTTACAAGATGGCCTCATTTTGAAAGAAAATGGATACGATAAAATTTTACATCAAGTCAGCATGTTAGCAAGGAGCTTTTTTGTGTGTTCTGAATTTGATTAATACAAGCCAAGGTCACTTCCTGAAAGATGCCTACCACTGCAGCTGCAGGCAAACTAGGCTCCAGTGTAAGGATGGGGGAAGGGAATGGGTGACGGCATTTATTAACTCAGAAAGAATTCCATCTCCACCAGCAGTTACCATTGAGGGGAAGGCGGGAGTGTGCTATGAGAATGATCCTAAAGTTCCTGTCATATTAAGATTAGAATATTTCCATTCTTTGATACTTAAAAAAAGAAATTTAGTTAAATACATATGATGCTTACATTTCAAAACTATATCAGAGACATCCTCACTGCTTACAATGGAACATTTTATTAGCCTGGCTCAGTGGCTCACGCCTATAATCCAAGCACTCTGGGAGGCCAAGGCAGGTGCAGGTGGATTGCTAGAGTTCAGAATTCGAGACCAGCCTGAGGAAAAGTGAGACACCCTCCCCACCACACCCCCGTCTCTACTAGAAAATAAAAAACTGAAGCAGGAGGATCTCCTGAGCTCAAGTTGGAGGCTGCTATAAGCTATGACGCCATGGCACTCCACCTGGAGCAACAGCTCAAAACTGTGTCTCAAAAAAAAAAAAAAAAAAAAAAGAACATTTTACTTAATACTATACAAATCACTTCATGCCAAATATTTAAGTAAACTTAGCATTCAACACAATGCTAAGTATGACCTGTACTTACTATGCAAAGCATCTGCGAAGGAAAATACAGGCTCTTAAAGAAAATAGAGGCTCGGCACCTGTGGCTCAGTGGGCTAAGGCGCCAGCCACGTACACCTGAGCTGCCGGGTTCGAATCCAGCCCGGGCTCGCCAAACAACTATGACGGCTGCAACCAAAAAATGGCCGGGCGTTGTGGCGGGCGCCTGTAGTCCCAGCTACTTGGGAGGCAGAGGCAAGAGACTCGCTTGAGCCCAGGAATTAGAGGTTGCTGTGAGCTGTGATGCTACGGCACTCTATCCAGGGTGACAGCTTGAGGCTCTGTCTCAAAAAAAAAAAAAAAAAAAAGAAAATAGAATCAGATTCAAATTTCTAAAGCCAAGGATGGCCTAAAAGTCATGAAGGTAGAAATCTAAAACACAGAAACCTATTTTAGAAAATATTTGTTAAAGCTTGTTCTGAAATTCATCTCATTTTCATGTTGTCAAAATTAATATAAATATTACTATGCCTCTGTGTTCAAATGAATCAGAATATAAATTATTAGTAACCAGAACAAACCCTCTTCCTGAGTAATTAATAACAAGAATTTATGGGCCAGTTACTATGCACAGCGAAGAAACCCTATTAAATATTTTGTATTCTTAGGTCCTTCACAAATTTTAACTCATTAGATAAAATATCAGATAATTAGAAAATCTATATGCTCATTGTAATTTACTATGTGTAATCCTGAATAAATAACTGATTCTGTTTGCCTCAAATTTCTTACATACTTGGAGGTTATACTTTGACCACACTATTCCACTGAAAGCAGCAAAGCACCTCAGTGTTTTTAATGATTATATAATAATCACAAAACCTGACCCTTTTATCTTATCTACATATTCAAAAGCATTATTTCTATTTTCTACATAAATTGAGAATATAATTTTGTCCCTTCCTTGTGCTCTCTACCCTTCTTCTTAGTTCAATAATTTAAAAAAAAGAAAAAAGCTGAACAAATAATGTTAGATGCTCAAGTTCACACGAACTGATATTGCTTGATTTTTTTAAGTCTTTTACCTTTCCTTTTTTTTTCCCCAGAGACAGAGTCTCACTTTATCGCTTTCAGTAGAGTGCCGTGGCGTCACACAGCTCACAGCAACCTCCAGCTCCTGGACCTAGGTGATTCTCTTGCCTCAGCCTCTCGAGTAGCTGGGACTACAGGTGTCTGCCACAATGCCCTGCCATTTTTGTTGTTGTTGTTGCAGTTTGGATGAAGCCAGGTTTGAACCCGCCACCCTAGTATATGGGGCCTGTGCCCTACCCACTGAGCCACAAGCCCTGCCCCCTAAGTCTTTTACCTTTCGATGACTGGCAGGAAAAGGCTGTTACTTTATGGGGGTTTTTTTTGAGACAGAGTCTTACTTTGTCGCCCTCAGTAGACTGCCATGGTGTCACAGTTCATAGCAACCTCAAACTCCTGGGCTTAAGCGATTCTCTTGCCTCAGCCTCCCAGGTAGCTGGGACTACAGGTGCCTGCTACAATGCCCGGCTATTTTTTTGTTGCAGCTGTTCAGCTGGCCCAGGCCAGGTTCAAACCTGCAACCCTCAGTGTATGTGGCTGGCACCGTAACCACCGTGCTACAAGTGCCAAGACATATTTTATGATTTTTAATCATTTTAGGAAAAGGAAGACAACCAAGTAAAAACATACTCTTAAGTAATTCCTGAATTGACAGAATCTAGTCCCTGGGTGCCTAAGTCAGGTGCTCAAGAAGAGTACAACAAAATCTAATCACATACCTTTGAAATGGGACAAACCCCAAAGAAAGACAAAGGGTAAAACTGGTTTATATATACTTCTCAACAAGACACCTGTGGGCAGTAAAGGAGGATGAATTTTTCCTCACTTTACCTCTAGCCTCTCTAAAGACATACCTCGTTTTATTACACTTCAAAGATACTGCAGTTTTTTACTTCTTAAAACAAATAGGTTTATAGCAAACCTATGTAGACCAAATCTATCAACACCATGTTTTCAATAGCATTTCCTCACTTTGTGTCTGTCACATTTTGTTAATTCTCGTAGTATTTCAAGCTTTTTCATTACTGTTTACACCTATTATGGTAATCTGTGATTAGTGATCTCTGATTAGTTATTGTTTTCAGATACCAATGATCATGCCCATGTAAGACAGTGTCTTTACACTGTCCACCAACCAGCCATACTCCATCTCTCTCCCTCTCCTCTGAGGTACAACAATATTGGAATTAGGTCAATTAATAACTCTGCAATGAGGGTGGCGCCTGTGGAACATCAAACCAACCACAACATTCCCTTAAACCAAAGCCTAATCCAGAGCAAAAGAGGTGAGGAAGATGCAGAAGAAAAGTCAAGTTAGTGGAGAAGGATTCATGAGGTTTAACAGAAGAACTTGTCTACATAAAATAAAAATACAAGGTGAAGCAACAAATTATCCAGAAGACTTAGCTGACCTAATTAATGAAGGCTGCTACACTAACAGATTTTCAGTGTAGATGAAATAGCCTTACACTGGAAGAAGATGTTACCTAGGACTTTAGCAGGTAGAGAGAAGTCAATGCTGGGCTTCAAAGCTTCATACAACAGGGTGCCTCTTATCATGAACTAATGTAGCTGGTGACTTTAAGTGGAAACCAATGCTCATTGCCCATTCTGAAAATTCTAGGGCCCTTAAGAATGATGCTGAATCTATTCTGCCTGTGCTCTAGGAAAGGAACAACATAGCCTGGATGACAGGACACCTGTTTACAGCATGGTTTACTGAATACTGAAAACTCCTTGTTGAAACATACTGCTCATAATAAAGGATTGCTTTCTGGCTCGGAGCCTGTGGCTCAATCAGCTAAGGTGCTAGCCACATACACCTAAGCTGGCAGGTTTGAATTCAGCCCTGGCCTGCCAAACAACAATGACAGCTACAACCAATAGCTGGGCATTGTGACGGGCGCCTGTAGTCTCAGCTACTTGGGAGGAGGAGGCAAGAGAATCACTTAAGCCCAAGAGTTGGAGGTTGCTGTGAGCTGTGATGCCACAGCACTCTACCCAGGGCGAAAGCTTTGAGGCTCTGTCTTTAAAAAAAAAAAAAGATTGCTTTCAAAACACTACTGCTTTGGGCAGCGCCTATGGCTCGTCCAGTAGGGCGCCGGCTCCATATACCGAAGGGGGCAGGTTCAAACCCACCCTCGGCGGAACTGCAAAACAGAAAAATAGCCGGGCGTTGTGGTGGGCACCTGTAGTCCCAGCTACTCGAGAGGCTGAGGCAAGAGAATTGCCTAAGCCCAGGAGTTGGAGGTTGCTGTGAGCTGTGTGATGGCACCCTACTGAGGAGGATAAAGTGAGACTCTGTCTCTACAAAAAAAAAAAAATAATAATAATACTGCTTGGTGCAGTGCCTATGGTTCAGGGTGTAGGGCGCCAGTCCCATATACCAAGGGTGGTGAGTTTGAACCTGGCCCCCAACCAAAAAACTGCAACAACAAAAAATAATTAATTAATTAAAATTAAAAATTAATAAAATAAGAAATTAAAAAAAAATACTACTGCTTGTGGCAATGCACCCAGTCACCCAAAAGCTCTGATGGAGTTGTACAGGGAGAGTAATACTGTTTTCATGCCTGCTGGCACAACATCCATTCTGTGGTCCATGGATCAAGCTGTAATTTTGACTTTCCAGTCTAATTATTTAAGAAACACATTTCAGACCAGGCACAGTGGCTCATGCCTGTAATCCTAGCACTCCTGGGAGGCCAAGATGAGAGGACTGCTTGAGCTCAGGAGTTCAAGACCAGCCTGAATAAGAGTGAGACCCCATCTCTACTAAAAATAGAAAAAAATTAGTCAGACATCGTGGTGGGTACCCCATAGTACCAGTTACTTGGGACCTTAAGGCAGGAGAATCTCTTCAGACTAAGAGTCTCAACCTGCTGTGCTAATCCCAAGGCAACAAAGTGATACTCTGTCCTCACTGTTCTCAAAAAAGACCATGTGTGATTTATGCTAAAAAGTGAAAATACCAACATTAACCGGTTTTTGAAAGAAGCTGATTCCAGCTCTCACTGATGATTTTGAGGGATTTAATGGCTCCCCATCCGTAGCTCAGTGGTTAGGGCACCAGCCACATACACCAGGGCTGGGGGAGTTGAACCCAGCCTGGGCCTGCTAAACAAGTAACAACAACAACAAATAGACAGGCATTATGGCAGGCACCTGTAGTCTCAGCTACTAGGAAGGCTAAGGGAAGAGAATTACTTGAGCCAAAGAGTTTGAAGTTACTATGAACTATAAGGCCACAGCACCTTCAGAGGGTGACAAAGTGAGACTCTGTCTCAAAATAATAAAAAAAAATACTTTGCGGGATTTAAGATTTCAGTAGAGGCTGGGCACAGTGGCTCATGCCTGTAATTTTGGTACTCTGGAAGGCCAAGACAGGAAAATTGCTTGAGGTCAGAAGTTTGAGACCAGTATAAACAAGAGCAAAACTCTATCTCTATGAAAAAGAGGGAAGAAAAAAAGACTTCAGGGGAGAAAGTCATAGAAACAGCAAGAAAACTAGAATTAGAAGTGGAGCCTGAAGATGTGACTGAATTGCTACAAGCTCACGGTAAAACTAATAGCTGAGGAGTTGATTCTTGTGGTAGTGCAAGGAAAGTGGTTTCTTGAAATGGAATCTACTTCTGGTGAAGATGCTGTGAACACTGTTCAGGTATGACAACACAGGATTCACAATATTACATCAACTTATTTAATAAAGCAGCAGCAGGATGGAGAGGATTGGCTCCAAATTTTGAAAAAAGTTCTACCTCTGAGTAAAATACTATTGAACAGCACCATATGCTACAGAGAAATCATACATGAAAAAGACTCAATTGCCAAGGCAAACTTCAGGGTTGTCTTATTTTAAAGAAACTGTCACAGCACCCCCACTTCCAGTTTTCAGCAACCACTACCTTAACTGGTCAGCAGCCAATCAATACTGAGGCAAGACACTCTATCCAACAAAAAGATTAGCATAGTTAGCCATTTTTTAGCAGTGAAGTATTTTTTAATTAAGTTATGTAGGTGGGACATGATAGCTCACACCTGCAATCCTAGCACTCTGCAAAGTCAAGACAGGAGGATCCCTTTAGCTCAGGAGTTCAAGAAGCAAGACCAAGACCCTGTCTCTACAAGAAAAACAGATGAGCATTGTGGTGTGCCCCTGGAGTCTCAGCTACTTGGGAGACTGTGACAAGAGTATCGCCTAAGCCCAAGACTTTGAGGTTCCTGTGAGCTATAATGCTACAGCACTATAGCCTGGGCAACAGAATGAGACTCTGTCTCAAAAAAATAAATAAATAAAAATAAAGTAAGCTATGTACATTTTTATACATAATACCACTGAACACTATTTTAATAGATACATTACAGTAAAGCATATGCACTGGGAATGAAAAAAATTCATGTGACTTGCTTTATTGCAATATTAGTTTTACTGTAGTCTGGAAACAAACCCGCGATATCTCTGAGGCATGTCTACATTTTCAGTTTATCCACCATGCGAATTATATCAAACACAAAACAAAGAACAAATAACTAGGTAGCTTCTTGCCACAGACCAGGAATAGAGAAGTGCCATTCATGCTCTCACATCGAACTAAATCATTCTTCTTCCCAAAGCATTCTGCACTTGGCCAGCAAAACGAACTAAACTGGGGTCACAACAGCTTGTTGCTTGGTCTTCTTCCTGGACCAATGCAGCTTCTGTGCTAAAAATAGAACCTGAAATATTGACTATAAAACAAAAGCAAACAAAATAGTAACCTGAATGTCCTCTTTCTCTGCCAAACAGGTTTAAAAAAAAAAAGACTCAAATATTTTCTATGGAATTAACGTAGATAGACTGGCTATTCTATAATTGAAAAATTTTGGTAAAAAAATACAAAGTACTATACCATGTAAAATGTTATTATTATTCAGTAATAATCCAAGTATGTAATATGCTTACCCTTTTAAAGCATCAGACTACAAATTTCAAACATATTCAAGTGAACATATTACAATTTCCTCTCAAGTGAAAGAATTAATACTTTGTCATTACAGTGCCTGGCACAAATTAGCAAATAATTATAAGCTGTCCATTCATTTCACAAATCTTTACTAAACATACACCATATTCTATACTACCACTATTATAGTTTCTGTGGATGAAGAGGTATACAAGACTCAAGGCCTTCAGAAAGCCTAGTCCCTGGGCATGATAAAGGAAAGTGCTCAGAGGAAGTTCTTCTCCCCACCCACCCGCCCTATTGCAGTTTTTGGCCTGGGCCGGGCTTGAACCAGTCACCTCTGGTTAATGGGGCTGGAGCCCCACTCCTCGAGCCACAGGCACAGCCCGAAAGTACTTTTTTTGTTATTTTGTTTTGTTTGTTTTTTTGTGACACAGTCTCAAGCTGTCACCCCAGGTAGACCGCTGTGGCATCATAGCTCACAGCAACCTTTAACTCGGGCTCAAGCAATCCTCTTGCCTCAGTTTTTCTATTTTTAGTAGAGACGGGGTCTCACTTTTGCTCAGGCTGGTCTCAAACTCATGATCTCAAGCTATCCACCCATCTCAGCCTCAGAGAATGCTAGGATTACAGACGTGAGCCACCTCACCCAGCCCAGGTTCAAAAAGACCTATTCTTATGCCCTTGAGATGAGATAAATCCCAAAGTTGCACAAATTACACAAGACTTATATTTTACTGGATATTAAAAAACAACAAATAGATAAGCAAGATAGTTCCAGAAGTGGTAAGTACCATAACTAAAATAATAATGTATGAAACAATGGGGAGGGTAAAGAGGAGAAGGAAATTTCAAGTCAGGGAAGGGCTCTCTGAGGATACAGTATTTAATCTAAGACCTGAAGGAACCAACCATACAAAAGTATTCCAAACAAATAGCATTACATATGATAATTTAGTTATTAGTGTCATTATTAATCAATTGTCTATTTTACTATCATTAAATCCATTGGCCCTGGCTGGGTGCCTGTAGGTCAGTGGTTAGAACACCAGCCACATGCTCCAGGGCTGGTGGGTTTGAACTCAGCTAAACAAACAAACAAACAAACAAAGTAGCCAGGCATTGTGGCTGGTGGTTGTAGTCCTGATACTAGAGAGGCTGAGGCAAGAGAATCACTTGAGCCCAAGAGTTTGAAGTTACTGTGAGCTACAATGCCACAGCACTCTACGGAGGGCAACAAAGTGAGAGACTCTGTCTCAATAAAAAAAAATACATAAATAAATAAATAAATCCATTGGCCCCAACCTCCTTACCACTTCCAGACTAGGTCCCACATTGTAGACCAATAGGAACTTAAAAATAATGTATGAGGTAATCTGCCTAATAAATAATGTGCTTTTTCTTTTTTTTTTTTTGAGACAGAATCTCATTATGTCGCCCTCGGAAGACTGCTGTGGCATCATAGCCCACAACAACCTAAAACTCTGAGGCATAAGTGATTTAAGCTGTTGCTCTGGGTAGAGTGCCATGGCATCATGGCATTCAGCAACCTCCAACTCCTAGGTTCAAGTGATTCTCCTTCCTCCACCTGCCAAGTAATTGAGACTACAGGTGCCTGACACAACACCTGGCTATTTTTTTTTTTTTTTGGTTGCAGCCACCATTGTTGTTCAGCTGGCCAGGCTGGATTCGAACCTGCCAGCTCTGGTGTACGTGGCTGGCGCCTTAGCTGCTTGAGCCACAGATGCCAAGCCGGCTTAAGTGATTTTCTTGCCTCAGCCTCCCAAGTAGTTGGGACTACAGGCACCTGCCACAATGCCGGGCTATTTTTTGGTCGCAGTTGCCATTGTTGTTTAGCTGGCCCGGGACAGGCCTGAATCCGCCAGCCTCACTGCATGTGGCCAGCGCCATACTCACTGAGCTATGGGCGCCGAGCCTAGTGTTTCTTTTTAAGACTTAAGTTTAGGGCGGTGCCTGTGGCTAAGTGAGTAGGGCTCCGGCCCCATATACCAAGGGTGGCAGGCTCAAACCCGGTCCCACCAAACTGCAAAACAAAAAAATATAGCCGGGTGTTGTGGCGGGTGCCTGCAGTCCCAGCTCCTCAGGAGGCTGAGGCAAGAGAATAGCCTAAGCCCAGGAGTTGGAGGTTGCTGTGAGCTGTGTGACGCCACGGCACTCTACCGAGGGCAATAAAGTGAGACTCTGTCTCTAAAAAAAAAAAACTTAAGTTTAATGATGTCCATAAGAGAAATGTACTTAAAGCCAGTATACAACACAGCTTTCTAGGAAATAATATAGCAAGTTAGTGGATGGTCATGGCAGTATTACTAAAAGCAATGTTCATTACAATGGATGGAGGGAGGACAGATTCAAATTCTAGCTCCCTAATTACCAGGTATGTTGCCCTGCCCCTGTCCTCAGTTTCTTCCTCTATTAAATAACATCTCTTGCCATCTCTTCAAAGCCTATTTTGAAGAGCAGGACAGAAATCCTCATTACCACCAACAATGCCACTAAATCAGGCCTGGAAAGCCATGTCTGAGTGCTGAAAAGCATACAACCCATCTACTCATTAAGGGAGACTCCCGGGACCTCACACTTATGTTGGGCTTAAGACAAATAAACTTACTAGAATTGTATCTAGTTCCCCAATTTCACAACAAACGAGGAGGAAGAAATAATTAGAAACAAAGCACTGACAACAGAAAGCTAGCTAACTGACTGGCAAATTACAGTAAGGAAAATAGAAAAAAAATAAAACTCAAAAATAATTATAGGGCGGTGCCTGTGGCTCATGAGTGGGGCGCCGGACCCATATACTGAAGGTGGCAGGTTCAAACCCGGCCTCAGCGGAACTGCAAAACAGAAAAATAGCTAGGCGTTGTGGCGGGTGCCTGTAGTTCCAGCTACTCGGGAGGTTGAGGCAAGAGAATCACCTAAGCCCAGGAGTTGGAGGTTGTTGTCAGCTGTGTGACACCATCGCACTCTACTAATAAAATGAGAATCTCTCTCTACAAAAAAAATAATAATTATTATTATTATAGAGAGTAGACTCAAGTCACTCAACCTAAAAAGAAAACAACCCTGTTTAATTCCAGAGGTACAACAGGTGTCACTCACACACAGTGAAAAAAAGAAGTAATAGGCTTGGCCCTAATAGCACCGTGGTAACAGTGCCAGCCACATACACCAAAGGTGGTGGTTTCGAACCTGGCCCATACCAGATATACAACAATGACAACTGCAACACAATAGCCAAGTGTTGTGGCAGGCGCCTGTAGTCCCAGCTACTTGGGAGGCAGAGGCAAGAGAATTGCTTGAGCCCAAGAGATTTAGGTTGCGGTGAGCTGTGATGCCATGGCACTCTAACAAGGAGGACAAAGTGAGGCTCTGTCTCAAAAAAAAAAAAGTAGTAATAGGCTTGGCGCCTGTGGCTCAACAGGCTAAGGCGCCAGCCACGTACACCTGAGCTGGCGGGTTCGAATCCAGCCCAGGCCCGCCAAACAACAATGACGGCTGCAACCAAAAAATGGCTGGGCGTTGTGGCAGGCGCCTGTAGTCCCAGCTACTTGGGAGGCGGAGACAGGAGACTCGCTTGAGC
>CAUYON010136791.1:0-14197 GCA_963573935.1 Arctocebus calabarensis | reverse complement strand
ACCTAGGGCGATAAAGTGAGACTCTGTCTCTACAAAAAAAAAAAAAAAAATTTTACATATACATGTGTTTATTATTATTATTAGTATTATTTTTTTTTTTTTTTTTTAGAGACAGAGTCTCACTTTGTCACCCTTGGTAGAGTGCTGTGGTGTTAGAGCTTACAGCAACCTCCAGCTCTTGGGCTCAGGCAATTCTCTTGCCTCAGCCTCCCGAGTAGCTGGGACTACAGGCGCCCGCCACAACGCCCGGCTATTTTTTTTTGTTGCAGTTTGGCCAGGGCTGGGTTTGAACCTGCCACCCTCACTATATGGGGCCGGTGCCGTGATCCCTGAGCCACAGGCGCTGCCCTATGTTTATTATTCTTTTTTTTTGTTGTTGTTGTTGTTTTTTGTTTTTTTCAGTTTTTGACTGGGGCTGGGTTTGAACCTGCCACCTCCAGCACATGGGGCCAACGTCCTACTCCTTTGAGCCACCAGAGCCGCCCAGTATTCCAGTTCATATGCACATGCAGACCTGGGTTGATAAGCTTTCATAACTCAAAAGGATAAATACTGACACAAATGCATTACAAGCAGGGCAAACTGTATGTTCAGCTAGACAACCAACTAGAAATCAAACTTAAATACAAAGATGTAGAGATCCATTGTTCCTGACATGCAAGCAAGTAGCAAACAGCACAGAATGGAACTCGGTCTAAGAATGTGTCATGTGAATCCGCCTACAGACAACTCTGGGAAATGTTCCTGAAATGGGAGGAGGCTGTCATCACCTCTCGCTCAGTAGCACCATGTGCCACAGAAATCATTTTCGTTTGCAAGTGCATTTTGATATGCTGTCTCTCTTTCCTCATTTCTCTCCTCTCCTCTCTGGGGTGCAAACCCTATCTTCACTAACCTCCGTTATTTGCTGCCAGAAGAAGGAAGTGGGGAGGGGGTAGGGGGTACACACCCCTGTGATGCCAAGCTGCTCCTGGCATCACCCAGGCTGGCGTACCCTCTGACTCCTCCTGGTGGAAGTGACGGGAAGACTCATTCCTCATAGTGATGTGGAAAGAGCTCATTGTGGGCAACTGAGAGACATCCAGAGGAGGTCAGCTCAGAGTGGATGGGTAGGTTTTAACCTGTTCCTTCACTCTTGTGGCTAGACTTAAGAGGAGTGGTGACTGGCAATGCCTAGTCCTTTACTGGGAAGAGAAGCCTATGGTTTCTCTGTGTGAAAGCTCTGGAAACATCAAGGGTGTCTAACACTAAAACAGATATGAGTTTAACTGTCAAACCCATTGCGTTAACAGCTTCGGACTATTATCCAGCCATAGTCCTTGGTTCTCCCCTCATATGAACAAGTGGTCTTTTTTTTTGAGACAGAGTCTCACTATGTTGCCCTTGGTAGAGTGCTGTGATGTCATAGCTCACAGCAACCTTAAACTCTTGGGTTTAAGCAATTCCCTTGCCTCAGCCTCCCAGGTAGCTAGGACTACAGGCACCTGCCACAACATCCAGTTATTTTTTTGTTGCAGTTGTCATTGTTGTTTAACTGTCCTGGGCCATATTCGAACCCACTAGCCTCGGTGTATGTGGCTGGCACTGTAACTACTGTGCTACAGGTGCCAAGCCAGAAAGCAATCTTCTAATTACCGTTTCTAGTCAAATGTAAATGTTATAAATTCACACATCCAAGTAAAACACAGATCGAAGACTTATGGTCATGCCATCTGACCTTGAGCTATCTGCATGTCCTTTTAAGAAACTTCTATATAGTCCTGAAGCCCCAGCAAACCTCTGTCTCACCTACCAGAATAAGACAATACCCACAGATTCTCTCTTCACTTTTTCTTATCCTCTCATCACTTTTTCTTCTAGGACGGCACTAAATCGGGACCCCCCCCCAAGAGTTTTTATATCATATTTCATTCCCTCTTAGTTACTAATTAACTACATAGATTTTGGTCCTTAAGTTTCTACCAGAAATCTGCCCTTCTTTTCTCTTAGTCTTTTTTTTTTTTTTTTTTTTTGAGACAGAGTCTCAAGCTGTCACCCTGGATAGAGTGCTGTGGCATCACAGCTCACAACAACCTCCAATTCCTGGGCTCAAGCGAGTCTCCTGCCTCAGCCTCCCAAGTAGCTGGGACTATAGGCACCCACCACAACACCCGGCCATTTTTTGGTTGCAGCTGTCATTGTTGTTTGGCGGGCCCGGGCTGGATTCGAACCCGCCAGCTCAGGTGTACGTGGCTAGCGCCTTAGCCGGTTGAGCCACAGGCGCCGAGCCATTTTCTCTTAGTCTTCTTTCCTGTTGTCCTCTCTTCTGGATTTAGAATTATTTACCATAATCACACGTGAGGTCTTCCTTGCTATTCTATTATTTATTTCCATAGCATTTTCAAGTTTATCCCACCTCTGTGCATACACACTCACACATTATTTATTACATAGAATCCAAATGCTCTGGGTCCAGTCTAGATGGTGATGCAGAGCCTGAATCCAGGTCTTTGGGGAGTTTGACCTGAAACCATCTGCTTAACCTGAGTGAAAGGGAAAGTAAAGCCGTGAGTTGTGAGTACATGAGGTGGATCACAGTCCATAGGGCAGTAAGTAAGAACCCCTGAGAGACAGACTTTATGTCAACCCCAGCGATGTAGCAGTTTGTTTTCTGAGTTCTTATTGCTGTTTCCTGCTGGCTTAGGAAATAGAGAAGTTCTGAAAACACAGTATTAGCACTCTCTGTAACAGTCACACTAAGGAGCAGAAAGCTTCTATGTTGGGCGGCGCCTGTGGCTAAGTGAGTAGGGTGCCGGCCCCATATACTGGAGGTAGCGGGTTCAAACACAGCCCCAACCAAAAAAAACTGCAAAAAAGAAAAAAAAGAAAGCTTCTATGTTGAGGAAACCAACTTAATCCTGGATTATATGTGTTAAAAATGACACATATTGGGGCAGCGCCTGTGGCTCAAAGAAGTGGGGCGCCAGCCCCATATACTGCAGGTAGTGGGTTCGAATCCGGCCCCGGCCAAAAACTGCAAAAAAGAAAAAAATGACACATATTGAACTTTGCAGTACACAAACTCTTTTCTAAATCAGAGCTGATTTGATCTAGTGAAAAGACCAGAGAAATGTTCTTATATCCATTTTACAGATACAGAAGAAGATTCAGAAATGTTCTTTGGGCTCGGCACCTGTGACTCAGCAGGCTAAGGTGCCAGCTATGTACACCTGAGCTGGCAGGTTCGAATCCAGCCCAGGCCCGCCAAACAACAATGACAGCTGCAACCAAAAAATGGCCAGGCGTTGTGGTGGGCGCCTGTGGTCCCAGCTACTTGGGAGGCGGAGGCAAGAGACTCGCTTGAGCCCAGGAATTGGAGGTTGCTGTGAGCTGTGATGCCACAGCACTCTATCCAGGGTGACAGCTTGAGGTTCTGTCTCAAAAAAAAAAAAAAAAAAAGAATTAGGGTCAAATCTGGGGATCAGAAGTTGACAGTGTCAGGGTTGAGGGTATCTCAGTATTAGAGTTTTGGATTTGTAGGTTTGGGAGTTGTTTGGGGTTCTAGGTCCTCATAGTTTTAGTTTCACAGTCTAGAGGTCTCAATCCACTCACTCATGCCTATGAGTCTCCATTTCAGATCCTCGCTGTTAGGAAAGTCTGAGTTTTGAAGTCAAAGTTTGGGGGATTTGGTGGGTTTTGTCTTAGATCTAGATCATAATGTAGAGGCCCAGACTTAAAATTTGGGATTCATGGACTTCAGTTTAGAGATTTGAAGGTTTAATTTGGGTCTCTGGGCCCAATTTTTTTGGAAGTTGGAGACTCTATATGAGTTGGATCTTTAGGTGCTCAAAGGAGCATCATGGGGAAAATAAAGGGTGCTCATCATGCTGCCCATTCTTTCTGGAATCCCAAAGTTCACCTATCATTCTTTTTCCCTATTTGCAGATGTGGGATTCCAGTGGACACCTGTGTTGCCCTGAACAGCCCAGACCCAATTCACTGAGTTCCAGTGACAGGTAAGGGGTTCTCCTATCTCCATTACAGCTACAGCCATTCTGATTACTTATTAATATCAAAATATTACTAGACTCTTTGCTAAACTCTTTTTTGTTTTGTTTTGTTTTGTTTTTTTGAGACAGAGCCTCAAGCTGTCGCCCAGGGTAGAGTGCCATTGCATCACAGCTCACAGCAACCTCCAATTCCTGGGCTCAAGCGAGTCTCTTGCCTCCGCCCCCCAAGTAGCTGGGACTACAGGCACCCACCACAACGCCTGGCCATTTTCTGGTTGCAGCCGTTATTGTTGTTTGGTGGGCCCGGGGGCTGGATTTGAACCCGCCAGCTTAGGTGTAACGTCGCTGGTGCCTTAGCCCGTTGAGCCACAGGCGCCGAGCCTGTTTTGTTTTGTTTTTGAGAGAGTCTTACTTTATTGCCCTTGGTAAAATGCCATGGTGTTATAGCTCACAGCAACCTCTAAACTCTTGGTCTTGAGCGATCCTCTTACCTCAACCTCCCAAGTAGTTGAGACTACAGGCATCCACCATGACACACAGTTAGTTTTTCTATTTTCGGTAGGGACGGGGTCTCACTCTTGCTCAGGCTGGTCTTGAACTTAGGAACTCAGGCAGTCCACCCACCTGGACCTCCCAGAGTGTGAGTCATAAAGCTGGCTGCTAAACCCTTTGTTTGTATATCTATTAGTTCTTACAAACATCTCAGAAGGAAGTGGGTGCAAATAGTCTCACCATTTTCTAGATGAGAGGACTTTGAGGTGATTGGCAAAGATCATTTTTAAGGTCCTTGCAAGGCTTAGACATTCTGAGTTTCTTAAATGCCCTTTCTTTAAGTCACTCATTCATGCATCCATTAAGCAATTACAAAGTGTTAGAACTCTTATAGAGGGGATTTTCACAGCAGATTGACTGTTGGATCTGATTTCTTCTTCCCTCCAAAGTCTGGATAAATAAAAAATTGTCAGAGTTCATCTTTTCCCCTACTTTCTTCCCCAGTGGCTTTCCACCTAGCCATGTCTTCATTCATTAATTCTAAAATTAAGCATAGGTGTTCCTCAACTTACAGTGGGATTCCATCCCCATCAACCCATCATCATATGTTGAAAATATGGTAAGTCAAAAATATATGGCTAACTAAGCTGTGGCTTGCTGTCACTGCCCAGCATCAAGAGAGAAGTACAGTTTCTACTGATTTGTATCATTTTCACACCACCTTAAGTTGAAAAATAGTAAGCCGGAACATTATAAGTGAAACCATTCTAAGTTAGACACTGTCTGTACTTTGTTCAGGTTGTCTACTTAGGTACTATGTTCAGAAAGAACAATATGAAGAATGGCTATACTGCTGCCCATTGCTCCTGGAAATCCAGGTTGCCAAGAATTTATCTTTTCCCCCTTTCTAGATGTGAAGGGTCCTTATATTAATAAAGACTCTCAGGGCCAGGCACGATGTAATCCCAGCACTCTGGGAGGCCAAGGCAGGTGGATTGCCTGAGCTCAGGAGTTCGAGACTGGCCTGAGCAAAAGTGAGTCCCTGCCTCTAAAAAAATAGCTGGGTATGGCTCAGCGCCTGTGGCTCAAGCAGCTAAGGTGCCAGCCACATACACCTGAGCTGGTGGGTTCGAATCCAGCCCAGGCCCGCCAAACAACAATGCCAGCTGCAACCAAAAAATAGCCAGGTTCACCTGGGCCCAGAAGCTGGAGGTTGCTGTGACTGCACAGCACTCTACCAAGGGTGACAAAGTGAGACTCTGTGGCTACAAAAAAAAAAAAATAGCCAGGCATTGTTGCAGCTGCCTGTAGTCCCAGCTACTTGGGAGGTGGAGGCAGGAGACTCGCTTGAGCCCAGGAGTTGGAGGTTGCTGTGAGCTGTGATGCCACTGCACTCTACCCAGGGTGACAGCTTGAGATTCTGTCTCAAAAATAAATAAATAAATAAATAAAAATAAAAATAAATAGCTGGGTATTGTGGTGGGTGCCTGTAGTCCCAATTACTCAGGAGGCTGAGCCAAGAGGAGCACTTGAGCCCAAGGGTTTGAGGTTGCTGTGAGCTGTGATACCACAGCACTCTACTGAGGGCAACAGAATGAAACTGGGTCTCAAAAAAAAAAAAAAATGAGGGCCTGGTGCGGTGGACATGTAATCCTAGCACTCTGGGAGGCTGAGGCAGATGGATCACCTGAGCTCATGATTTGGGGCCAGCCTGAGCTGGAGGGAGACCCCACCTCTAAAAATAGCTGGGTGTTGTGGCGAATACCTATAATTCTAGCTACTAGTGAGGCTGAGGCAAGAAAATCGCTTGAGACCAGGAGTCTGAGGTTGCTGTGAGCTATGTGCCATGGCACTCTACCGGGGTTGACAAAGTGAGACTCTGTCTCAAAAAAAATAATAATGAAGACTCTTTTTTTTTTGTAGAGACAAGAGTCTCACTCTATCGCCCTCTGTAGAGTGCTGTGGCGTCGCACAGCTCACAGCAACCTCCAGTACCTGGACCCAGGCGATTCTCTTGCCTCAGCCTCCCAAGTAGCTGGGACCACAGGCACCTGCCACAATGCCCAGCTATTTTTCTGTTTTGCAGTTTGGCCGAGGCTGGGTTTGAACCCACCACCCTCGGTATATTGGGCCAGCGCCCTACTCAAATGAGCCACAGGCGCCACCCATAATGAAGACTCTTAATTGCAATTAACACAAATCTAGCTAAAATAGGCTTAAGCATAAAAGGGAATTTACTGGATCTTTGTTTTGGTTTTTTTTTTGAGATAGAGTCTCATTATGTTGCCCTCGGTAGAGTTCCGTGACATCATAGCTCATAGCAACCTCAAACTCAAAGCCTTAAGTGATTCTCTTGCCTCAGCCTCCCAAGCAGCTGGGTGTATAGGTGCCCGCCACAACACCCGGCTATTTTTGGTTGTAGTTGTCATTGTTGTTTGGCAGGCCCAGCCCCAGTTCAAACCTGTCACCTCCACTCTATGTGACTGGTGCCCTAGCTACTGAGCTACAGGCACTGAGCCTATTGGATCTTTGAAACAAAAAAACTCAGGGGTGTCAAGCTGGTTCCAGAGTGGTAGTTAAATGATATTGCCGGGAATCTTCCTCTCTTAGCTCTTCTGTTATCTGTGTTGGCTTCCTTTTTAAGCAGCCTCTCCATTTGGGAGGGCACAAGGCTCCCAATAGCTCCAGGTCCATATTTACCTGCTTAACACCCCAGCAGGGAGAGCTTTTAAAATTCATTGACTGATTGGCCAAAGCTAGAGTTAACACCCCAACTTTGGGCTAATTACTGTGACTACTCACGACTGGACCTTGGTTCTGTGTTACTAGTGGAAGGGGAAAATGGGATCAGCCTCTCTGAGCCACATGGACTAAGAGTGGGGAAGTGGCTGCCCAAAGGAAAATCGAGGTGCTATTACCAGAAAAGGGGGAAATTGGATGTTGGTTAAGCAATAACACTAATTATCAATGATAGTCATTCAATGCTGTACTTCTAACCCCATTTTCTAACATTTCTTACCCCTAAATACTGACAAATGACTGTCTACCCTCTGTCTTGAACTAACATTTGATGAACACTGTGTACTATGCTAAAAATTTGATCAAATTTTTCCTAGCCACCCCCATTTTATAGAGTGGGGGGATAGGCTCAGAGAGATGAAGGCACTTGTCCAAAATCACACACCAAGTGGCAGAACCAGAATTTGAATCCTGGTGTGTCTGCTTCAAAAGATGGTGGTTACAACCAATCATTATGCCACCTTTTGGGATTGCCCTGTGCTTTGTCTTACTTTGGGTTAGCTCTCACCCTTAAGTTTCTGTAGATGTTAAAGTAAATTAAACTGAATAGTCACAGTAATTTGCCCTAAATTGAGCTAGGCTTCAGTTTTTCCATATCTGATACAAGAATTTTTTTTTTTTTGAGACAGTCTCACTATGTCACCCTCAGTAGAGTGCTATAGCATCACAGCTCACAGCAACCTCAAACTCTTGGGCTTAAGCAATTCTCTTGCCTCAGCCTCCCAAGTAGCTAGGACTACAGGCACCTGCCATAATGCCCAGCTATTTTTGTTTGTTTCAGTTGTCATTGTTGTTTAACAGGCTTGGGCTGGGTTTGAACTCGCCTACCTCAGTGCATGTGGCTGGCACCATAACCACTGTGCTACGGGCACCAAGCCTAATGTCAGAAATTTGAACTGGCTCTTGGTTAGGGCTCCTTCCAGCTTCTGTAAAATAAAGAAGCTAGGATGTGTTCAGGATGCTTAGCTTATGGAAAAGGCAACTCAAGAATTAGATTCATTTGCCACTTCATAAGGCTAGGGGGCCATCCCAAGAAGCAGCAGCATTCATTAATTCAACATTTTTTTACTGAGTACCTACTAGTGCCAAGCATTATTCTAGGAATTAGGGATATAGCTAAGGCTGTTATATCCCTATTCTCGGCAGTTTTGTCTTCTTGATCCCATTCCTCCACACAAAAAATAAAAAATGTAGTTTATGAGGGCCAGGCGTGGTGGCTCACGCCTGTGATCCTAACATTCTGGGAGGCTGAGGCAGGTGGATTGCCTGAGCTCCCAGGTTTGAGACCAGCCTGAGCAAGAGAAAGACCCTTGCTGAGCGTTGTGGCAGGTGCCTATAGTCCCAGCTACTCGGGAGGTTGAAGCAAGTGGATCATTTGAGCCCAAGAGTTTGAGGTTGCTATGAGTTATGACATCATATGACTCTACCAAGGATGATAAAGTGAGACTCTGTCTCAAAAAAAAATTAGAGGGCGGCACCTGTGGTTCAGCGAGTAGGGCGCCGGCCCCATATACCGAAGGTGGCTGGTTCAAACCCAGCCTCGGTCGAACTGCAAAACAAAAATAGCCGGGCATTGTGGCAGGTGCCTGTAATCCCAGGTACTCGGGAGACTGAGGCAAGAGAATCGCCTAAGCCCAAGAGTTGGAGGTTGCTGTGAGCTGTGCGACGCCACGGTACTCTCCCGAGGGTGATAAAGTGAGACTCTGTCTCTACAAAAAAAAAAAAAAAATTAGAGTTGGGTGGCGCCTGTGGCTCAGTGGGTAGGGCACCGGCCCCATATACTGAGGGTGGCGGGTTCAAACCCAGCCCTGGCCAAACTGCAACAAAAAATTAAAAAACAAATTATAGTTTATGATAGCAAGATATAAAGACAAGTATAATACAGATTGGATTACACTCATTTTTCCTTCTAATTTAAAAGAAATTAAAACCTTTTTTTTGAGCCTCTAAAAGTATCACAGGTCCTAGGCAGTGTGCTTACTGCACCTTATTGACAAATTAGCCTGGGATAGAGTAAAGACCAAAATCCTTGCCCTCATGGAGTTTGTAATAATTAATTAAGGAAATAAGGTCTCAGATGCTCATAAATTATTTCAGATGCTGATAAAACAATGTGTTTATTTAGATTAGGTGGTCAGGAAAGTCCTCTCTGAAGAGATTGCATTTAAGCTAAATGCTGAATGGCAAAGAAGAAACTAGCCATGGAAAATTCAAGGTGAGAGCTCACGGGTTGGAGACCAGCCTGAGCCAGAGCGAGACCCTGTCTCTAAAAAATAGCTGGGCATTGTGGTGGGAGCCGGTAGTCCCAGCTACTTGTGAGGTTGAGGCAAAAGAAATCACTTAAGCCCAAGAGTTTGAGGTTGCTTTGAGCTGTGACACCACAGCACTCTACCAAGGGTGACAAAGTGAGACTCTGTCTCAAAAATGAATAAATAAGTAAATAAATAAATAGAAAATTCAAGGTGAAAGAACATTCCAGGCAGAGAGAATAGTAAAGGCCCTAAGGCAGAAGTAAATCTGGCAGTTAAGAGAAAAAAAAAGAGGACCCAGGCAGCTGAAGCTGACCTATTCCCTGCAGACCAGAAGGCAGAGCTGGGATTAGTGGGTGGAAATTACTGACTGTGAGGAAAGAAATCAGCTAAAACCACAATCATCCAACAAGGAAAGAGTCAGCCTCAGGAAGAAGGACCTAGTTCAGGGGGCACTTAGTCAGGACTGCTGCCCAAGAGGGTACAAAGATTTGGGGATTTATCGTCACAATTTTGCTCCATCCAGGTGTTTTTCCCCTAATTTCTGTGTTTGCCCAGAAGGCTCTACTGGTGCTTTGCAAAACTCAAGAGTAAATATCTAGGGACTACAGTTAATATGAAACCTTCTTAGATGTGGTCAAATAACACCTTGTACTTTATAAATCGACCTGGATGTTTTTTCTTTCTTGCTTCTTGTATTGTTTTCTCACTGGGGATTCCAAGGGCCCCTACTAGAACACAAGGAAAGTGGTGTACAAAAAATAAATATGAGAACTAGACAGGACTCAAGAGGTCAGCCTACTCAATTTTTTTTTCTTTTTCTTCTTCTTCTTTTTTTTTTTTTTGTTTGTTGCAGTTTGGCGGGACCCGGTTTGATCCTGCCATCCTAAGTATATGGGGCCGGCACTCTACCCACTGAGCCACAGGTGCCACCTTTTTTTTCTTTTTTCTTTTCTTTTTCTTTCTTTCTTTTTTTTTGCAGTTTTTGGCCAGGGCTGGGTATGAACCAGTTACCTCTGGCATATGGGGCAGGCACCCTACTCCTTGGAGCCACAGGTGCCGCCCCTTTTTTTTCTTTTTTTGAGACAGGGTCTCACTATTCCAAAAACACTATACTGCTGAGGAAAAAAAAAGAGAGAGAGAGACAGTCTCATTATGTCACCCTGGGTAGAATGCTGTGGCATAACAGCTCACAGCAACTTCAAACTCTTGGGCTTAAGTGATTCTCTTGCTTTAGCCTCTCAAGTAGCTGAGACTAGGCACCTGCCACAATGCCCAGCTATTTTTTTTGTTGCAGTTGTCATTGTTGTTCAGCAGACCTGGGCTGTGTTCGAACCCACTTGCCTCGGTGTATGTGGGTCTTAACCACCGAGCTATGGGTGCTGAGTCTGCTTACTCAATTTTTCTCTAAGGATAGAACCCCAATATCCCTTCCCCTCAAAGTTGTGGCTTCTACCAGAAGATTATTTGGAAACCAACTGGTAATTTTTTTTCTTTCATTCCTTCATTTGGTTGCCTAATTAATGTATGGTCTCCTATGTTCATAAAGGTTTTGAGGGGTAAACTAATATGTAAAGCTCTTTAATGGCCTCCCATTGGTCAAGAAAAAGCCAAAACGCCTATGTACTATGGGCCTGCAAGCCCTTCCTCAACTTGGCCATATCTCCTTCTTTAACCTTGTCTTAGTCCACAGTCTCCTTGCCTTCTGTGATCCAGACACTCCTGTTTTATTTAGTTTATTCTTTATGTTTCCTCATGCCACAAGGCCTTTGCATATGTTGCTTTTATCTAGAAGTTTCTTTTTCTTCTTTATCTTTTTTTTTTTTTTTTTGAGACCAAGTCTCACTCTGTAGCCCTGGGTAGAGCACTGTGGTATCATACTCACAGCAACCTCAAACTCCTGGGCTCCAGGGTTCCTTTTGTCTCAGCCTCCTGACTACCTGGGACTACAGGCATCCCCCACAACACTTAGCTAACTTTTTTTTCTTTTTTTTTTTTTTTAGTAGAGATGGGGTCTTACTCTTGCTCAGGTTGGTCTTGAATTCCTGAGTTCAATCAATCCACCTGCCTTGGCCTCCAAGAGGGGTAGGATTATAGGTATGAGTCACTGCACCCTGGCCAGTTCTTATACTTTTATCTTTGTCAACTATCACTGTTACCTGGCACATAGTAGATGGCCAGTAAATAATTGTTGAATGAATGAGTGATGAAGATTCACTTAGGAATTTAGAGTTTGGTTAGGAAGGTAAGCGTCTCTCATATTGTACCCCCATCTCCCTAAGGGCAGTGACTGATTTTTCTCCTTTTCTGATTCCCTGCCAGCACAGAGGCATGGCAAAGAGGAAGTATCAGTTCATGGGTGTGAGCTGGAACTAAACATACACCTATATCAAGGGAGTGCTTTTGCCTTCACCATGCTACAGGTGACACAAAGTGTTATAGGCATTAAGAGTGGGGAAGCCCAGGGTTGGAGGTTGCTGTGAGCTGTGATGCCATGGCACTCTACCCAGGGCCACAGCTTGAGGCTCTGTCTCAAAAAAAAAAAAAGTCTTAAGAAAAAAAATTGATATGCTTGAAGACTGGGGAAGGAAGGCGAGGGAGATAGATGGCAATCAAACTGGGCCCTGAAGGAAAGTGGGACAAGGATTGGTGGCAATAAAGGAACCACAGTGGCAATGGAATGTAATTTGGAAGAGGCATGCAAAATCCATCTGTGAGGAGAGAAGGGTGGAGGTGTGTATGAGGGGGCATATTATGAATTATGTATGTAAAGACTGGGCCCTGTAAATTATGTAGCTGCCCAGGAGTTAACTTCTTTCATGCCCTTATTTATTCATTTAGCAAATCTGCAGTGTACCAGACCCTGGTCTAGGTGCTAGAAATACAGTGGTGCCCCACACCCAGCTGACAATCCAGTACAAGGATCAGAGACATGTGTGAGCACAGGGGCTGGGGGACCATAGCAGAGGTATGTCACCCATCATATGGAATGAGAGTCAGTTGATGAGAGAGTCAAAATAAATAAGAAACAAGACCAGCGGCTCGGCACCTGTGGCTCAGCGGGCTAAGGCGCCAGCCACGTACACCTAAGCTGGCGGGTTCGAATCCAGCCTGGGCCCGCCAAACAACAATGATGGCTGCAACCAAAACCAAAAATGGCCGGGCATTGTGGCGGACGCCTGCAGTCCCAGCTATTTGGGAGGCGGAGGCAGGAGACTCGCTTGAGCCCAGGAATTGGAGGTTGCTGTGAGCTGTAATGCCACGACACTCTACCCAGGGCGACAGCTTGAGGCTCTGTCTCAAAAAACAAAAAAACAAACAAACAAACAAACAAAAAGAAACAAGACCAGGATGGTTAGCCATGCCAGTCCATAAAGGGCATTATGAGCCACATTAAGGGTTTAAACTTGATCCTTAACAATAGGATGGCATTGAGAAGTCTGAAACAAGGGAGTGATGTGATCAGATTTGTGTTTCAGAAAGTATGGATGAGGTAGACCAGGTTGGGAGTGGTGGAGCTGGGAGATCCATGAGGATTTTAAGACAGTGACTAGGGCAGGAGCTGTGCGGATGAAAAGAATGGGACAGAGGAGGAATGGGCAAGATTTGGTGACTGATTGGTTAAGGAAGTAAGAGACAAGTGTAGATGATGCCTGGGATTCTTTTTGGTGTGCCCAGAGCCAGGGAGGGGTTGGAAGCCCTGAGATGGGGAACCCTGAGGCAGGAAGTTTGAGAATCAAATGCTAAATTTGATTTCGTTTATTTGTTTACTTATTTATTTTGAGACATAGTCTCACTTTGTCACTCTTGGTAGAGTGCCCTGGCATTATAGCTCACAGCAACCTCAAACTCAGGGGCTCAAGTGATTCTCTTGCCTCAGCCTCCCAAGTAGCTGGGACTACAGGCACCTGGCACAGCTTTTTTTAGAGACAAGGTCTCATTCTTGCTCAGGCTGGTCTTGAACTCCTCAGGCAATCCACTTGCTTTGGCCTCCTAAAGTGTTAGGATTACAAGTGTGAGCTACCACGCCTAGCCCCTAAATTCAATTTTAGATGCCTTAACCAAAACCATTTCTTGTCCTGAAACAGGAAGCAAAGGAAAAACCACACCAGCAAACTGCAAGAGCTGGCATTGCTGCTACCTGTGGCCCTGAAGACAGGCACCAAGAAGCTAACCAAGGTATAAAGGCTGAAAGAGGGAGGCAGATTTAAGAGGCAGGTCTTCAAATAGCAGCAGGTGGGTAAACCTGTTCTGGGAAGCCCTTTCAGTGATACCATTGATCCTGCTCTGAACAGAAATTTCGGGGATCCTGTGGTCTTATGACTAGCCTAAGGGATTTTTTTTTTTTTTTTTTTGAGACAGAGTCTCAAGCTGTCACCCTGGATAGAGTGCTGTGGCATCACAGCTCACAGCAACCTCCAATTCCTGGGCTCAATTCCTGAGTCTCCTACCTCTGCCTCCCAAGTAGCTGGGACTACAGGCACCCACCACAACGCCCGGCCATTTTTTGGTTGCAGCTGTCATTGCTGTTTGGCGGGCCCGGGCTGGATTCGAACCTGCCAGCTCAGGTGTACGTGGATGGCGCCTTAGCCCGTTGAGCCACAGGCGCATAGCCGCCTAAGGGATTTCTTTTTGCAAAGGAAGCAGGAGAAACTAGGACAGGGTAAT
>CAUYON010136786.1:0-17040 GCA_963573935.1 Arctocebus calabarensis | reverse complement strand
TTATAGCTTTCATATGACAGCTATAAATTAGTAAGCTATAAATTAGTTTCATAGTAGGGATGAGTACATTGGATACTTTTCCTTCCATTCTTGAGATACTTTGCTAAGAAGAATGTGTTCCAGCTCCATCCATGTAAACATGAAAGAGGCAAAACCTCCATCTTTCTTTAAGATTGCATAATATTCCATGGTATACACACACCACAATTCATTAATCCATTCATGGGTTGATGGGCACTTGGGCTTCTTCCATGACTTAGCAATTAAGAATTGGGCTACAATAAACATTCTGGTACAAAAGATAGTTCTTTTTAATAACAATCAAAACAATGATAATCCTGACTTATTATATTAGTTGATGTAAGAATCACCAGTTGCTGTAACAAGCAAACCTCAAAACTTTAGAAACTTACCAAAATATGTTTGTTTTTTACTCAAGCTAAATGTAATGTATAAGCTCCTGGTCAGCGGCTGGCTTTCCATGTAAATTCACACTCCCCTGCGTCAATCCTAAGAGACCTAATACTTGTCCACCATAGGGAGTTACCAAGTAAACACATGTTCCTGGAGAGGAAGCTGTTCTCTGTAAACAAAACTGTAGAGATAAGAAATATGGAGAACTCATGTTTTTCAACTTACATAATTTTGTACAATAAAATTCCTGTCTATTCAGAAGATAATGTAAATACATTTTTTTAACAAGCCTATATAGTCACGTGCACGAATCACATGTGGGGAAAATATTTTGGTGCAGAAATGAAAAAATAGGTGTATTTTGCTTTGCCAGTTTGGGGATACCACTAATTTTTCTCAGTCACCCTTTGATCATTAATTATTTTCTCCAAATAATGTAGAACCTCCATAGTGGACCATTTTCCTACATTGACCACCTCCTCAGTTGACCTAATTTTCACAGACTGGACATGCACCACATGTACATATCAGTACAGCAGGCCTAGGTCCTTATGTCGACCACCTCTGTATGTCAACCAGTTTGTTACAGTCCCTTGGGCGGTCAACTTATAAATGCTCTACTTACAAACATTCTACTGTATTCCATTCTTTCTTCTTCCCTGTTGCTTTTGAAAGACGTTTTTACTTAGTGTATTTAGATGTTTATAAACAACTATTTATGGCCTTCAAGTTTTATGCATCTAAAAGGGATTATTTATGTGGAGAATATGACAAACTTAAATTGTTCCTCACTTGCGAATTAATTCTCTACACATGATTTGTTTAAGCTCATTAATCGGTAAATACTGTGCAAACAGGTGTCATTGTGATATTCAAAAGTGATGTAACATGCAAACAATTCCAAGTACACATGTTCCATTCATGGTGCTTATTGATATAAATGTTTCTCTAAACTTATGTTAGATTTGTTTATATGAAAAGACCCAAACCAACAGCTGGAACAGCCAGAGGCCAAGGCATCCATTTGGCCTGGACGTCTGCCCACGTGTCCTGCTGTTGACCGTGAACTCTCCTGCCATCTGCTTCTTGCAGGGCAGTTCCTGTCAGCTCTGGAGTGAATGGATCCTGACTCTGCAGCCACTTGCTGAATGCAGCACTCGTGTCCTTCAGGCTCTGACTGCTATATGGTGTGTCATTTACCACTCCTCTTCCTGTGGTACTGGAAGGACTGTCTACCTGGGCATGTCATTTCTCCCCTTCAAAGGGCAGTGGCAGTTCCTCAACAAGCACTTTTCCCTGCTTCAAACCTCTTGAATGTCTAAGGACCTCCTGTCAGCTCCAGGGCCAGGCTAGATAGATAAAGCTAATTCTCACTGCCCTAATACAGGGTGGACTTCTTAAAAAACAGCTTCTTTGAAGTGTACTGATAGACAATAAACTGCACATATTATAGTCTAAATTTGATGAGTTGGGATATAAGCATATATCTGTGAATCTATTACTATAATATTGAGGTTATATTAATAGATATACCTATTGCATCCAAAAGTTTCCTTGTGTCTATGTATGCGTGGGTGTGTTGAGTACTTAACGTAAGATCTACCCTCTTAACAAATTTTTGAGTGTATAATACAGTATTGTAGACTACAGCACCACGCTGTACAGCAGATCTCTGGAACTAATTCATCCTGCATTACTGAAACTTTACACCAATTGAACAACTCCCATTTCTCCCTCTCCCCAGACCCCGGTAACCACTATTCTATTCTCCACTTTTTTGAGTCTTACTATTTTAGATTTTGCATGTAAGGAGAATCATGCAGCATTTTTCCTTCTGTACCAGGCTTATTTCACTTAGCATAATATCCTCCAGTTTCATCCAGGTTGTTACAAATGGCAGGATTTTCTTCTTTTATAAGGTTGAATAATATTTCTTTGTATGTATATGCCACATTTTCTTTATCTGTTTATCTGTCCATAGATATGTGGGTTATTTAACATACAAGTGATTTGATCCCTTTGGGGCCCACCAATGGAAGTGCTGTAGGCCAGCATTGTCCTAAATGTATTCCTACAAGTTCTATCTTGTAAATTTTTGATAGCTATTTGATAGCAATAGAGAGGTGGAGATATTTCCCATAATCAAATAAGTTCTAGAAACACGGAAACACATTATACATGTGTCTCTAATGCAGGACTTCTCAAAGTTTGAAATATGTCAACATATGAACCTCCAAGAAAGAGATGTAGTGTGTAGTACCTCTCAAATGGATTTGACTTAAGCACTTTTATCCTTCAGAATTTCTCATGATGAATTTCTTAATGATGATGGGAAGACACTTTTGGGAAAATGGTGATCTGAGCTGTTCTGTCTGAAGTGGGCAACTCTACCCATCACAAGAGAATTTTATGTTGCCAATCTGATGATAATACTCTAGTCATGAAGAAGTGGCCTTGAAATTATATTTGATACCATTTCTATATTCTGATGGCAACTCCTGAACCATGGCATATGTGGTAGAGTTAGGAATGTGCTGCCCAGAGCCCCCTTCAAGGAAGGATTTGCTGCCCAGCTGCAGTGAGCAAACAGCCTCTCAGGGTTTGCCTCAGATGCAGAAGCACTTTGCCCAGGGCCAGGCCCTTACCATGGCATGCTGTGGTACTATTACCATAATAGTACCAGATGGAAGGGAATGGCAGGGTCTCTAGGCACACCCATTGGGTTAGCATGGAACTCTCTGATGAGCAACTTTACTCCCTGCCAGGCTAACTGCAGTTAGTCAGGCCTGCTTGGCAGTCCATCTCCTCCTTATGCAATTTTGCTTCTCTGCCACACCTTTTGCATCACACTTATTGAGCCATAAATACCCACATATCATGTCCTAAATTCCAAAGTGAAGAAGCAATGATAACATGGGTTTTGGAGCTGAATCATCTACCCTTAAGCAAATAACTGAGGACCCCTTCAGTAGGCAGTAGCTGGAGTGTAGACAGCTTCTGGCACAAACTGGAAGTCTGCTGTTAGGCTTTCACTGGAAGCAGATTGGGGCATAAACCAGCAGAAGGGAGGCACTCAGGCATGCAGTGCTTCAGCATTTGAGACATGGGAAGGAAATCAGAACTACCAGGCTAATGATATTGATGACTTTTGTAAAGCATCACTAGCATGCCACAGAAAGATAATGAACATCAGAGGGTGAGCAGGAAATTGAGTAAGAAATTTCAATTTCAAGAAATTGAAAGCCCAGTATAATAGACAAAAGGCCACTTTGGGTACAGAGGAATGACCAAGAAAGTTAAGGACCAAACCCAACCAGACAGGCTAGATTTAAATATGGTTAAATACCCAACCAAGGCAGGTAGGTAAAAACCAATGTCAGGGCTTTGGGAAAAACCAGATCCTTGGCACACAGAAAGGGACATAGAAATTAGCAGACACTATAATTTTGTGGGTATCAGTTGTGGGAAAAGTTGTCACATGGAGTTTGCAACAAGCCCCATTGAGAGAACTGTAACTCCATGCTATTTACAACTCAGAAACATACACCTGAAAAACAAACCCTGACATGATACTAGACTGTCGGAGGAACAAAATGCCTGAGCGTGGGCTACCAAATGACAGTAAAGCCAGAACTGCCCATTGTGGCTTACATCATATCAAATATACCAAATCCTGCAGCCCACAGTTGATCAGCAACAGTTGACGATAAGATGGAAGCTCTATATTTGGCATCAAGCATGAACATGGATGCAGCTCAGACTCCCATGTTGACTACCACTGTTGCATGAGTGTGCTTCTCTCAGTTACACCTGTGTGTGTGAGATATCCCTTATGAAAGGCTGAAGAAGCAAGGTAAAAACTGAGTATGGTGCACAGAGGAACTGGCTTTATGGAGAGGCTTCCACGATAGGGGTTAGATAAAGCCTTCCAGTGGGAAGAGCTCTGGGCAGAGCACCTGGCAATTTCCTTTCTTTGTTGGAGAAAAGACCCAAATTTATAATACATGTGAACTGGTGGATAGCACTGACCGACCACTGCCGGAGATCAGGAAGAGAACAGACTGAAGATCAGGGGCAGGGGAGTGGAATTTAGTCATGTGGATGGATACGTGGGAATGAGCATGCAGTGTGAAGATATTTTTGTGTGTTTGTTCATACCCACCAGACAAAATGATTTATCCAGTTAACAGCAGCTAGTCTCTGTCACTGGCTTCCTCAGTGCTGGAACAAAGGGACTTGATTTAAGTAGCCACAGGGCAGAGATGAAGCAAAAGCATGGGCCCACTAACACAAACCCCACTTATCAAGGCTGATTTGGCTATTGCTGTAATAAAACACCAATGAGCTCACAATAGAGGCCATCACCAAGCCATTCCTTGAGGTCACACAAATTGGCCACTTAGTGGCATGTTGCATGTTTTGCTTCCCTTCATCCCTGAAGGATAATGTGTAGAGTAGACACATCATGTATGGGTTGACTTTCCCATAAGGATTAGGGCCTTTATCCATAAGGCCTAATCCAACACTACTATCCAAGTATGGAGTGCTTGATCCAAGGGCATGGAATCCCACAAATACCAAATCAGGCTGGGAGATTCACATTACAGCAAAGAAAGTGTGAGAGTAGGCCCATGCCCATGGGATCCACTGGTCCTATCATATACCACCGTATCCAGAAACAGCCTGTTAGAACATCAGAGGGACCTGCTAAAGGCATAAAGTACCAGCCTGAACAAGAATCTGTAATCATGATATAAATCTTTCTCTGTGTAGCATATAAATTGAAGCATTTATAGGGCATTGCGCCTCCAATAGCAAGGATATATGTGTGTAGGAACCAAAGGGCAGAGGTAGTAGGAATCCCTCTTACCATCACTATCTGTCACCCACTGAGAGACTTGTGCTCTCCATCCCCACATCTCTGGGCTCTATTCATTTAGGAGATCTGGTTCCCAAATGGTTCCCAAACCAGTGTCAGGAGACTCAGCAAAAGTCCCTTAAACTGTCAGCTACAGTTGCTACCTGAACACTTTGAACTTGTGTCTGGTGCCCAGCAGGAAAGAAGAGAAGTCACCATGATCTTCAGGCAGGAGCAATGACCCTGACCTTCAGGAGAATAAAGGGCTGGGAGGAACACACACACAATCCAGGTGATCCACTTGGTACTCCATTGCCCAATTTGACTGCCAATAGACAAGGACAGCAACTCTGGTCTGTGAAGAGCATAGCGACCAGGTACTCCGGCCCCTTGAACAGATAACCCTTTGAGGCAGAGGGGGTAATTGAGGCAAGGCCCACCTAGACTGGACAGTGCTGCCCCAACTACAGCATCAGGGACCACAGTTCAACCTACTACCCTCCCTCTTCTAATTTCCCCTCAGGAAGTGGGCCTCCTGGGAGCCTGGTATACACAACAGAGTGGATATGAAGGGCACTACACTAGGTATAGCTACAGGGCCCAGATTCTACTTCAAGGCTGGACTTGCTGCCCAGCCTATGAGTGACAGTGTATAGTCATCAGCTCCTTCAGGGCTGGCTTTATCCTAGAAAGGTACCTTAAGGTCATGCCCTTCCCTGTACAGACAATACCCGGTAACCAGAGGAGGCAGAGGTACAAAGGTCTGTCCATTGGCTCTGTGCGGAGTGCTGAAGGGCAATAGTCAATCCAGAGCTTGCTTCTGCGTGGACGAAAACTTCATGGAGTCTGCCTCACAGCTCCATGTCTTCTTAAGTTCGGTCCTGTTCCCTCCTCATTTTTTCTCATAGCTGTTGATCACTAATAAGAATTTTGCACCCCAAACTCCATCTCAATGTTTGTTTTTGGCAGCACATAAGCAGTAGGAATAGGCCAACAGCCTTAACAGTGAGGGGTAAGATTCATTCGATTCACTGAACACTAACATACACCAGGAATTTTGCTGCATGCTTTATATTCACTGAGTCTTGTTTTAGCTTAAGGAAAGCGATAAATCTGTAGGATAGACATTCTTATTGTCACCACCATTTTACAAATAAAGAAACTTGAGGCACAGAGAGCTTATACAATTTGCCCAAGGTCATATTTTTAGGAACTCCAGAGCATATGCACTTAATCACCATATATTAAACATTAAAATAACTTGAGATAAGATTATCTGGGAGAGCTTTGTAGGCTCCAACACATTACTCAAACAGTAGTCAGTCACCATGTGTGAGTGCCAGAATCCCTACAGAAAGGTGATGACATACTCATATTGAGATGTTTAAGGACAGATTAATGAAGAAACTATTTGCAAGTAAATGGGCTGAGTATAGGGAAATCACCAGAGATTGTGCAGTGCCCAAGGCAGGGCTGGTAACACTGGGGTGTCCTCCCTACCCCCAGGTCTGAAGGAAGGAGGTGAGAAAGTGATCACAGGGACTCAGAAGCAGAGAGAGCTCTGTAGGATCTGACAGACCTTAGATTGATGATGAAGAGGAGCCAGAGAAATATAATTGCTGACTTTCTCCCTCCTCCCTTCCTTGGCTCATCTCCTGCTGCTCCCCACTGGCTGAACCTACCCAGGAGCCAGAAGTCTGCACAGGTCAGGTCAGCCTTGCCTGGGCAGAAAGCAAGATGTGGGGGGTGTGGATTGAGGGGCAAACCGAAACTGTCTAGAACACACGGTGAGGTCCCTGGCAGGTAAAGAAGCAGGATCAAGGCAGATCCTCAAGTAAGACCTCTCCACTCAAGTGGAGAATCAGGGCTTGAACCTCCCAACCCTTTCTCCAAGTGTTTCCAGACCTAATACTTTTCCTACCACACTGTACATAGTTACTTTCACAACAACCACATGGCCTGAGAGGGCTCCTGGTTGACTTACTCACATGCTACTTACTTCATTTCCCTCCAAGCCACCCTGTACATTCCAGCCGACTTGCAGGGGGATGATAATCCATCCCTATGAAGGAAAGAGAGTTCATGTACCTCCTTAAATTCATGTACCACCTTCATTTTCTAAAAACTCCCCATATACCAGAAAAATATAAAGCAAAACCTGCTAAAACTTAAGAAGATTTTCTTCCCTGAGGGACTAAATGAATGTGTATAAGTGAAAGAAATCATGGGCCCCTATGCTGAAAAAACTGGAAAATTCTGTCTGTTATGAAAGCAATTTGCTAGAATGTCAGAGATAAAATAGAATTGGTCTTAACAAAAGGGAAGGAAAAAAGGAAGGGATGGCACAATGGACTTCTATTGTATACCTACAATAAACCAGCCATTGTACTAAATCTTCTCATGAGAATAAGAATATATAATGGCCATGCAAATTTGGCTATTCAGGATTCATTTCTCTTCCATCTAGAAACAGAAACTAGAATCTCCTTTGGGAAATTTCTCTTTCTTCATTCTTAACTCCCAGATGTAAGATTAGGGCCTGCCTGGCTCCCACTAACCAGTCTCCTGCATTAGTTTACTATGGCTGCCATGGTAATATGCCAAACACTGGTTGGCTCAACCAACAGAAATATTTGTTCTCATTTCACAGCTCAAGGCATTGGCAGATTCCGTGTCTTGTGAGGCCTCTCTCATGGCCTGTAGCTGCCCATCTTCTCCTCTTTATCTACACATGGTCCTCCTCTATGTGTTCCCCAATCTCTTCTTGTAAGGACCAGTCAG
This sequence comes from Arctocebus calabarensis, assembly GCA_963573935.1. Classification (NCBI taxonomy): domain Eukaryota; kingdom Metazoa; phylum Chordata; class Mammalia; order Primates; family Lorisidae; genus Arctocebus; species Arctocebus calabarensis. The sequence goes on along the minus strand of CAUYON010136786.1, from coordinate 8,987 downwards.
TCATATTATATTAAAGCCTACCTTGATGACATCTTTTTTACCTTAATTACATTCTTCAAAGCTCTACCTCCACAGACAGTTACTGGAGGGCAATAGGACTTCAACACTTAAATGTGGGAGGGGACGCAATCTAACTCACAAGACTCCCTATGGGAACAGTGATTGGTTTAGGAATGGAAAAGTATTCCAATCAGGTTCCAGGAGACTCAAGGAAATGTTCAGACTTCTGGGAAAGAGGAGTTTCCTGGTTTGTCAGTGTGAAGATATGAGGCTTAGGGTTCCTACAGCCATTTCTATACCACCAGGAAAGCCAACTCAGGATGAAGTCATACAGAGAAAAGAAGAATAAAGGATTCAGGGAAATTATACCTGAGTGTAATGTTTAAACCTCTAGGTTTCCCCTAGACTTTAAATACTTGAGCCCATAAATTTCCTTTGGGTTTAAACACTTTGAGGTTAACTTCTGTTGTGGTCAACATTAATATTCCTAACTGATATAATATTATAGCTTTATTTTTAATAGTCACATAGCTAAGAACTAAAACTTATGTCTATCTCTGGTAGATGCCAATGTTCTGGCATTCTCCACCATACCACGTTTACTGTTTTCTTTCTCTAGAGAACTACAGGTTGCAAGCCAATTAACTATGGCCTAAACTCTATTATGCCTCTAATATCTATCTATCTATGTTCCCTATCCTTCCAGAGTCCATACATTTTCCACATCTCCAAATCCAGGGTGTGAAAAAGCTGCTCTGAAGTCAGTCCAGCCAGTAACTCTCTGTTCCAAAGTTTAAAGAAGAGCCTGGATTCCCGAAATACCCCCCATCTTGACTAAACCTCCTAAAGACACTGAAATCTTAACATTTCTCTGATTCAGACTTATTTTGAAAGGGCGATGACTTGATTGCCATCCTTTGATTCAATTGAATGCAGCATGTTTACTGTGTCAGTATCCTGCCCCATCTTGTAGGACCTGACCACAACGATTCTGACATGGTTCCTGCCATGGGGATGTGCTCATTGATCACAGCAAGGGAAATCTCCAATGAGCTAAAAAAAATATAAATAGAAATAATCAGAAACAGGCTCTTTCATAGATTATGAATAAATATCTTTTTCCAGAAAAGCTAAGAGGATCACATGGCCTCAGATGTGTGGGTGCTATCATCTTTGGATGGAGAGGCCAGATTCGTAAGCAGTCCTATTGACCTCCAAAATCTGTTACAAGTATGCATGGCATTTTCCCACCACTGACTTTAAAATGCTTTTACCACAATTACAATGAAAAATAGGTATGGAAAAACATAAAGCTGTCTGGGAATCTAACATATTATACTCTGTACTGAACATATCTGTACTCTGCTCCCTTCGTCAAAGAAAAAAAGTAAGTCCATAACCATAACAAGCATTCAGTGCAAGGAAAACAACACAGAAAACCATGAAAGGAAGAGCAACGACAAAGTTCTTTTTTTTTTTCTCTTTTAGGAAAGCCATTTCTTCAATAATAACATGTTTTTTGTTAAAACTTAATTTTTATTAAATCATAACAGTATACATTTATGGGGTACAATGTGATGATTTGATACGCAATGTGGAATGCTTAAATCAAAATGATTAACCATCAATTCACTTATTTTTTTTTTTGTGGTGAGACATTTATAATATACTCTTAGTTGTTTTGAAATGTATCCTTGCAATCTGCACATTAGGTGAGAACACTTCTGTACTGCTGGTGGGATTGTAAACTAATACAGCCTTTTTGGAAAGAAATATGGAGAATTCTCAAGGAACTAAAGTTGACCTATTGTTTGATCCTGAAATTCCATTACTAGATATCTACCCAGATGAACAAAAATTATTTTACAACAAAGACATTTGAACAGAACGTTTATTACAGCCCAATTCATAAATGCCAAGTGGTGGAAGCAGCCCAAATCCCCATAAGCCCAGGAATGGAATAACAAATTGTGGTATATGTATACCATGGAATACTATGACGCCATAAAAAGATGGAGACTTTACATCTTTCATGTTTGCCTGGATGGAGTTGGAACATATTCTTCTTAGTAAAGTATCTCAAGAATGGAAGAAAAAGTATCCAGTGTCCAATAGTACTCAGTACTAATATGAAACCAATATATAATCACTGACACATTCATACGAATGATAAAACACAAATCTAGTCCAGAAAGGAGGACAGATGCTTTTTTTCTTGAGTTAATCTTATTATGTGGTTTATAAATTGAAGAGACTAGTTTTCCTCTGTTCATTTTTGAAATGATGTTCTTATATAAGCTGAAGATTAAAGACTACTAGCCAAAAAGCATGCTTAAGAGGATCCTGGATACAAACAATTTGAGATCTGGAGGACCTAGAAATTTTACAAGGATGATATCCAAATGCCAAATTCAATTATAGCTTCCTCTTATTGTTTTTATTACAATCAAATTTTCATTGAATAGTATACAGGACAGATTATTAAGTGTTACGAGAATTGTAAAATTTACTTGAATAGCCTTTTCTATTGCAAAGCTTATATAGTTCAGAAGAAACCTCATCATTTGGTACTGGTCTACTGAGTCATCTTGGAAAAATAGATGGTTTGTCTGCTTCCATTAAAATCAATGTAACAAATAGTCTGCCCATATAGAAATAAACTTTACTGAAGCAGCTTTGGCTAAGGGGATGTACTTTGCTTGGATTAGCCCAACTTGAGTGGCACCATCCTGACTACAATAGTCAGAGAGGGAATACCAAGTGTGTCCCTTATCTAGAGCAGTACTTGGAGAGATGCTTTGACTGGGACTCATTCAGCCTTCTACAGGAGATGAAAATGGCCTCCATCAACCTCAGCCTAACCACCTGCACTGCACAGGGGAATTCTGGTTGTGTATTTACAGTTCCCTATTCCTGTGGCTCCAGGTGAATTCCTCACAGGGTACAGCTCAGAAATGGCCCTACTAGATATCTCTTGTACCCAGGTTCTGTTTCTCCTTTTTCATGTCCTCTGTATGGTACCCTATGGTAGTCTGTATGGGAATGGTCACCTACCCATATTAAGGTCTCAGATTACCAATATACATTTTTCCAAAACTGAAAATTCTCTTTAAATAGGAAGCTCTATTTAAAAGTGGTCACCTTAGTGTAATACTATCTACTGAATGTCTTGTGACAACAATTTTGTGTCTAGGAAGTAGCTTCTCATTCCAACCACATACCTGAAAACGTCCTTTTCCCCTTGGAGTACTCGCTTGTCAGCTGCCTATCTCTGTGGCCCGTACTGTAGTGATGAGGGAAGGATAACCCTGGATGCTATAGTTCACTTTGCTGTTTTATCATCTATTTCCCATAAATTGTGTGAGCTAAATATGCACCTGAAAATTTTAGATGTTACTGAGCAACATTCATATATTTGGAAAAAGATCCATGTGAGGAACTATGGAGTAGTAAGATGGTACCTACTTTTGGGAAGTGACAATTTATCTGGAAAGCCAAGCCAAATAAATAGCATAAAATATAGCTTAGGTAGCACAAAAGGCCTGATATTCCTAAGAATTATGTCTGAAGACTTTCTTGCATGCCTAAATATATATATCACACAATTCCAATCATAAAATAGTCAAAAATATTTAAATGGCACTTTTAAATATTTGAATGATTTTCTCTATAGAGGATAAAAATTACATATAATATATCCTATTTCTACCTATTTCTTCTGGCTAAGTACGATCACTTCTTTATAATTCTTCAGTCACTTTTTACTTTCAATGTCAGCACCATGTTTCTTTTTTTTTGGAGGGGGGGGAACTACATTCAAAAGCAAGTTTTATACTACAGTTCCTGTGTATACAAAGATAAGATTCAGTCACTAGCCATTTACCTCACAGTTCTTAGACTTTAAAACCAAATGTGTATATGTTCAAACACATTTTATTAGTTATATTTTTCTCAAATTTCAAATTATTACCCATCATGGACCTTTCAGTTTTCTCAAAGTTGATTGAAGCTGTATGCATTAAACCTATGAATGCCAAACTCAATTACTTAGGCTCAGCGGCAGAATGGATGAAAAGTACTTACCCTAAGTGTTTAGGCAAGTTTTTTGGTAGAGAATGGATTTGAGCTGCAATACAGGTAAAGTTAGGCAGGTAGAGAACATTGATTGCAGCCATGCCTATGAAACTCTCCAGTCTCCTGCTACAGGGGTCTGTGTTCTGAAATTCACCACTGAATTTGTGCCAAGACCATGCTACTCATGAGCTGTTTCCAGCTAATTACCGAGTTTGGCAAGAAATCTAGGGAAGGCACAGTGCTGATAGATATGGGATTCAGATTCCTCTGGTAGGCAACTTAGCCTCCTGTTGACCTTGTGAAAACTTTTACAGAACTGAACTATAGCCTAAGAGGTTCTTTCCTTCCCTTTCTCCTCCTATGATATGTACCTATATTAAGTTGGACAGTGCTCCCAGCCTCCTCTTGTTCTCTCCTAATTTTCTCTGATGGCAAATCTTTTACATGTCTAATCCCATTGCAGTATTTGCTTTCTGACTGCTTGGATGAACACAATTATATTTTAACCTGTTTGAGAAATTTGGAAGAGAATTTTTTATTTTCATGACTGTGGGGTGGTAGCATTGAGCTATTAAATTTCGTGAATGTGGTCAAAGATCCCAAGTCGTAAGTAATGTAGGGAATTATCACTCCTGATGAAGAATTTTTTCATGTCTTCTACAATTTCTGGATGTCTTGCCAGATAACCTTATAGATGAAATAACTGTTTAGAATTACACAAGCCAAGACCCTAATGCCATTTAAAATATAAACATCATGTATTTTTTCTTAGTTTTAATATGTTGAATTATCTAGGAATGTAGCCACTTTGCAAACAGAGGGAAGAGTATCTATAATGTTGAATATTGGCTCACCATTTCAGAAAAATCGCATTGCCAATGGCACTCCCACTGGGGATATTTTAGTTACCAAAATAAACACCTGTAGTGATCTGCATTTGTAGACCTCTCTTGATTATTTATATAGGTACAAATATGTCTTAGAATTTACTTGCACCCCAAAATGTGTATATGTTCAAACACATTTTATTAGTTATAGTATTTTCCTCATTTTTAAAAATTTTACGATTAGGGCATCATCTTGTCTTCTATGAATGTAGATGCAGATATATTATTCAACATGCTTCCATTTCAGGATAAAACAGGGAGAAGTATAAATATCCAATATAAAAAAAAAAGGTGTCCAATTTGATGGTTTACCTTGGACTCAGAGTGAAAGAAGAGCAAGGTAATTTTTGGAAGGAAGGTCATAAAGATAACTTGGCAGGGGTAGATGTCTTTTTTTTCCCATGTCCATAGTTCTAAAAGTAACCATCTTCCTCTTATAATCTTACTGTGATAAATTTATCAGGATTTTATTTTCAGGATTCCTGGTGAACCTTCCTGACTTTTATTGCAACACAGAACTTGAATCTTGGAAACCAAAGGCTAATGGGCCATGGGATCTCTGGAACATTGGGTTAAGCACACTGCTCTTTTAGCTAAATGGACCAAAGCTGACAAGCTTCTTGCAGGACTTTGTGCAGATGTGAGCCCGCTTGCTGTGTGGAAGTTGTTGGAAGAGTCCAATAGCTCAGATATACCATGTAAGATCAGAGAATCTGGAACCAATCAACTTTCCCAATCCCAATAATTGGTCTCACTTTCTTTGAACCAGATGGCCACCACTCCCAGATGTTATCTTGGTCTCATTTACACCTAATCCTCTGGGCTGCCAGTTTCTGGAGTCGACACCATGCTAGAAAAGTTAAGTTACACCTTGGGCTAAGAGCTGTTACGAGATCAGAATAATTTCTTACAAGATTAACAGAACACTCATGTGTGATTCAATTCCTCTGGCTCCAATAAACATTTATAAAGTGCCCAAAGGGGTCTGTACAGTTGTAGACATTTTATAATAAGGGAATAGAATGTAGGAAAGGTTTGGTTTCTGCATTTTCAGCATGCAGCTGAGTAAAACCAAACCAAGTAAGTAACAAGAACAAACTTTTACCTAGAGAAGACTTACATTATTAGGAAGAGAATTAACACCTCCCTGTCCTCCTAGGATTAATTAATTATGTTTATTTCTTCACAGATACACCTTCTAGCACAGATACTTCAAAGTGACATGCAGAGGAGGCAGCTGTCAACTTAATGAAAGAAGAGGCAGCCACAGCCTCTAGGCCCACCCGAGAGGCCATTATCAATGTCCCACAAGCTTGCTCACGTCTCTGTTGTAACATTGGCTACCAAAAATTTGATTCTGGGTTTTCTTTTTTTATTGTTTGGGATTCGTTGAGGGTACAAGAATTAAGTGACACTGATTGCATTTGTCAGGAAAAGTCCCTCTTTTAATTGTGTCCCAACCCCCTCCTTCCTCTCCTCTCCCAGCTCCCTCACTCCCTTACCGGCCCTTTGGATTAGACCATCTACTGCCTTCATATTAGAATTGAGTACATTAGATTCTTGCTTCTCCATTATTGTGATGCTTTACTAAGAAGAATGTGTATTAACCTAGATCCTGGATTTAGAGTTACTCCCCCCATCATCAAAAAAAAAAAAAAGACCCTATAAATTAGTTGGTATTTATGCCCATGGTAATTCATTTTAATTAGTAATACAATTTGAATTTTATGAAATTATGCTAAATTCTCCACATGCAATTGGCATCATCATATATATTATCCTAGCCTAACCGTTTCTTGCTTTAGGGAATAATATGTCTTTTCATTAAGTGTTTGCTATTCCTTTCCCTGGAGTTAAATAGACATAGTCTTTTTTATGTATTTTATACTCTGATAAAATGCAGAGGCTCATGCAGCCTCTGCTAAGACTTGGTGAATCCTCTGTTGAGGTGAAATATTCCTTTCCTTTCTCCTCTTATCTCTTGGCCATTATATGTCTTCACCTTGTCTAGAGTTTATGTGACAGTGCATTATACTAGATGGTTACTGACTCCCTAAAAAAGGGACTGTGTCTCTGATCTCTTATTTATTCCCATCTCCTCCTGGTAATGTGGTGTTTTATAAGGAAGACAATCAAGCAAGTGGCATATGTTTAAATTCTGAACCCAAAAGTCAGAGTTCCAGTTGACCATGTTACCCTTCATCCTTCACTGCTCACCAACCTCCTCTTTATCTCTCTTGTGATCATGCTTTCAGGAGCAAAGAAGAGTTTTGGGGCTTAAATCTCCATTAAATACTTTTTTTTTTAAACCTAGAAGGCTTCATTAATACCCACTTTCTCTTAGTAAACATAGAAAAGAGGTTCCTTTTCCAAAAACAAGTTCATATGGAGTGTCTTTTTGGCGTAAGTGGTCTGGGACTCAAACGGGAAGAAAGAAGAAAATATTTATCAAGTATCTACTGTGTGGCAGATAGTGTTGCTAATGTGACTACCTGATGGGAGAGGAAACTGATCTGCTGGTGGGAGTGACTTAACCAAGGTCATGATATAGCAGGTGGCAAACCAGGTCTCTGACCCCAGTGCCCCCACCTTTTCCACCACTGCTGCAAAAGAAATGGGAAGGCACATTCAGATTTTGAAAAAGACAGTGATTATAGTAACAACATGTGTTAAGGACTTACTATGTGCCAGGCATTGAGTGGTATCTTTACAGAAATTAACTTAATTTTAATAACAAGCCTCCCTCATCTGTTTCTTCACCTGTATGTTGAGAATGAGGAAGATAGCAGGTTTTAATATACTCTACTAATCCTCATCCTTCTTTACAGGTAAAGGAGGAGAGAGGTAGGCAACTCACCTGCCTAACTCACATAGCTAGTAAGGAGAGAAACTAGAATTAGAATGTAGCTAGACTGGTCCCAGCATCCAGGTGCTCAATGTTAGGTTCGCCTTAACCTTGGGGAAATGAGGAAGGCAAGGAGTAATAGTGGAGGATGTTCTACTATAAAGCAGGATAACTTAAAAGAGGCACACATGGTGATGCAACTTGTTGCCTGTAAACTTCAGTTAATTGACATTGGCTGTGTATCCTGCAGTTGTACACTGGACTCCTTCCATGGTGTTAGTATCAGCAAACAAAGAATTTCCCCATATGATAGATGTTATTCCCTGTAGAAAAGCGATTTACTCACTGGTAACTTCACCACAATTATTCTTAAATATGTAGACAGCCCCAACCTTTTCTCATGGGAACCTTCTATACTTAAGCATAAATAATATCTTATACATATTTTGTCTCTTTTGTCCTAAAGGCTGTGTGGTTCGAGGCTGTGTGGCAGAAGGATCATTGAAGAAGTCTTGAATTCTCACTCTGAACCATGAAGTGTTCCTTTTCAGAAAATGCTGGTCGCCAATTCCTTTCCCATTCCTCTACTATTTTGTGCTCTTTAAACTGTCCTCCTGCTACCCCCTGTGTGATTCTGTAGTTCCATAAACCAGAAAATCCACTCAAGAGTGTGGTGACAGAAGGGTGACACCACTCCAGTAAAATACTTTAAAACTACTTGAACCATTATTGTTATTACTTTTAATTTTTTGTGCAGTAGAAAGATAAGAACTACGAATTCAGATGTCTACAAGTTATAAGACTTAAAAGGGTATTTTATGAAAACCGAAAGAAAGGATTAAATCTGCATTGTGGAAAAAAGATTGCATGCAATTTACTTTTAGATAGAATGTATGTTATCCTTCTATCCTTATACCCACACTCACCGCCCATTCCATATTTGATTAAATTTGGCTCAAGAACAATTTCACAGCCTACAACATTTCAACGTCCTTACCTGATTTATAAGAAGTCCCAAGACTTCCTTTTCTACCGTAAGCTATACACTGGGTACCAAATAGAACGTCTGTTCTACTCTCATTCATGCATTTCATCCCTCAAGTCTTAGAAACTAAGTGAAATTGACTTCATCCACAGGTCCACACCTGAGCCATGGTTAACCTAAGTTAGTCAGCAAAATC
>CAUYON010136784.1:0-10221 GCA_963573935.1 Arctocebus calabarensis | reverse complement strand
GTGGCATCACAGCTCACAGCAACCTCCAATTCCTGGGCTCAAGCGAGTCTCTTGCCTCCGCCTCCCAAGTAGCTGGGACCACAGGCGCCCGCCACAACGCCTGGCCATTTTTTGGTTGCCGTCATCATTGTTGTTTGGCGGGCCCAGGCTGGATTCGAACCCACCAGCTCAGGTGTACGTGGCTGGCACCTTAGCCCGTTGAGCCACAGGTGCCGAGCCATCTTCCTATTTTTTCTTATGTGTAGTAAAACCTCTGAAGTTGACCACTTCCTTAAGATGAACTAATTTTCATAGACCAGGCATGCACCGCATGTGTGTATCAGTATAGTATCCTAGTTCCTTATGTTGACCACCTCTGTATGTTGACCAGTTTGTTGTAGTCCCCTAGGTAGTCAACTTAACAGAGGTTCTACTGTATTTACGTTTTATATACATATTGGCTTCTCCTCCAAAGGAAGCCACTTGCTCAGTGATGATAAAGGCCCTGTCATATAAGTAAACAATAGTTCACAAATGATTTTTGAATAAATACAAGACTGGTTTGATGAGGTTGGAGGAGACTGACAAGAGGGTAGGTATATGGCACATTGAGTGGCAACTCGTGGCATAATGTAAGTGAGTTTTCTTAGGTCCATGTCTTTCTAAAAACTATCATAGCCAACATTTACAAATCAAGAAATTTTACTTTTTGAGTTCAGATTTTAGTCTTCTTTTGAAAAATTAAGAAATTTGGGCCACATTTATCAAGACAACAAAAAATGTTGGCTCTTTTTTCAAAGCAAGACTGAGTTCTGGTCTTCATTCGTGTACTTCTTCATTCAACCAGTATTTGTTTTTTGAGTCTAGTATGTGCCAGCTATTAATCTAGGTGCTGAGAATACAAGAGTGAACAAAACAGGTAAAACTGCTTTCACAGAACTTACATTCTATTAGATCACTGTTTTTCAACCTCTTTTGTCTCACAGCACTTGAACCTACACTTAAACTTCCACAGCACACTTAAATTATGTTGACCAAAAAAAAAAAAAGAGTGAAAAATGAATATACTTACTGTCCTTTGAACTTACTTCAAAGGCACCAGCCACATATACCTGAGCTGACAGGTTCGAATCTAGCCTGGGTCTGCCAAACAACCATGACGGCTGCAACCAAAAAATAGCCGGGCATTGTGGTAGACGCCTGTAGTCCCAGCTACTTGGGAAGCAGAGACAGGAGAATCGCTTGAGCCCAGGAGTTGGAAGTTGCTATGAGCTGTGATATTACGGCACTCTACCCAGGGCAACAGCTTGAGGCTCTGTCTCAAAAAAAAAAAAAAAAAAGATTTTTAATGATCTTAAAAATCTTTGCAGCACACCTACCATCCTCTCCTGGTGTACTGGTTGGAAATCACTGTGTTAGGGAGACCTACAGTAAACAAGATATATTAAAATAAGTAAAATGTCTATTAATAATACATGTTCATTCAGGAGAAAATAGTCAAACAGAGAAGGGCAGTGTAAACACACTCCATGTGTTTAGGGAGTGGAGCTGATAATATTAGAGAAGGTCCTATCTGTGATAAGGTAAATTTTAAGGAAAAACCTAAAACAGAACTTGCCAAAAAAGACTCTGGAGGAAGAGAATTCAAAGACGGAAGTGAGAGTGACCCGAGATTGCAGCACATCTGCCATAATTGAGGACAAGTGGCTGCTCTGTATTTGCTCCGTTTTTGTTACAGCAGAGAAATATGTGTCTTCCTATGCCTGTATCAAAAATCATAAAAGACTGAGAGTTCTTCATGTTTTAAGAAGAAGAGAAAAAGCTATCTCTTTTACTTGACAAAGTGTACCTCTATAGAAAAGAATCATTCTATATACAGTTATGAAATAAAATGATGACAGCTATGACTAGTGTACAGAAAAGATGCCTGAGGGAAAATTTAATGAATGGAAAGTAGGCTTAATACTTGAATAGGCTTTATTTTTACGTGTGTAGTGTGATCCTTCTATAATATATTACATGGGAAGTTTTTATACATGAGAACCTTTTACAGTTTTGAGTTATAAAATAATGTTCATAAAGTAAGTGTGTTAGGAATTGTCATCTTAGATAAGTAGAGGCAGATACGTACTTGTAAATATGTATGTCAGGAAGATAGAGAACTTAGAGGACAAGTTACAAGAAAATGGTGCTCATTTATGATTTTTTTGTTGCAATGAAGGAAAACATATATGTAAATAATAGTGAAATCTTTCCTAAGCAGATAGTAAATTCTAAAGTTAACACATAAGGCAAAGATCTGGGAGTCAAAATTGCTTCTGATTTCTGTTCTGTAGACTAAGGGTAAAAGAAAAGAAAATTACTTCTGAAAAATCCCTTGGAAGGGCACCACAGACTTTCTCTCAAGATGAAGAAAGCCAGGTCAGGTGCAGTGGTTCACAACTATAATTCCAGCTTTGTGGGAAGCTGAGGTGGGCAGATTGCCTGAGCTCAGGAGTTCCAGACCAGCCTGAGCCAAAACAAAACCCCCGTCTCTAAAAATAGCCAGGCATTGTGGTGGGCGCCTGTAGTTCCAGCTACTTGGGAGGCTGAGGCAAGAGAATTGCTTGAGCCCAGGAGTCTGAGGTTGCTGTGAGCTATAATGCCACCGTACTCTACAGAGGGCAACAAAGTGAGACTCTGTCTCAACAAAAAAAGACTAAGAAAGTCAGATTTTTTTCCATGTTGGAACCAGACCTTTATTTCCTCACTTGAGCATCAGATGAAGTAGTTTGCCATGTTGTGTGAAGATAACAATGACCCTAAACATTTTTTAAATGCTAAACTCTACTCAGCACAGGGATGTACCAGAAAGTGAGAAGTATGAAGAAACTAAGACAACCTGGGAGAAAACACGTCCATGTTCCTCATCTCACTCTTACCAGGGCATAATCCTTAAGTGTGTACAGTATCATACTGTGGAAAGGATGTCTTTTCTTTCCTCGTCCAAGTAAATCCAGTGAAGAGGCTAAGTTCTTTCAGATCACTCAGTTACTTGTACATATATTTACTCCACATAACCAAAGAAACTAGGTTGTACAACTAACGTGAAGTATGATTATTAGTAATAGATTTTGTTTTTAAAAGTTAAGAATACATGTGGCTTGGTGCCTGTAGCTCAGTGGCTAGGGCGCTGGCCACATACACTGGAGCTGGTGAGTTTGAACCCAGCCCATACCTGCCAAACAACAGTGACAACTACAACAACAATAAAAAAATAGCCAGGCCTTGTGGCAGGCACCTGTAGTCCCAGCTACTTTGGAAGCTGAGGCAAGAGAATCGCCTAAGCCCAAGAGTTTGAGGTTGCTGTGAGCTGTGACATCACAGCGCTCTACCCAGGTGACATAGTGAGACTCTGTCTCAAAAAAAAAAAAGAATATATCAAGTAATGGTTTTATGCAATCTCTGTGTTATAGCTGACAACAAAAGAAGGCTTAAAGTACACTCTCTTGGACATGGTTAAAGTACCTTTGATTATGGCTACTTTGTTTTTTGAGACAGAGTCTCACTTTGTCATGCTTGGGAGACTGCATGGTGTCATAGCTTATAGCAACCTCGAACTGTTAGGCTCAAGCGATCCTTTTACCTCAGATTATGACTACTCTTGTTAAAATAGGAGATGTAGATTTTTTTTAAGTACTAATCATCTCTTTCAAGTAATGACCCATATATTGTTGACCAAGGAAGTTGATTTCTAAGTGAATAGAATTTAGAAAAATATATTAGTTGCTTCTATAGATTAGATTTACTTGAATATATTGATATCTGAGGTATTGTTTTCTACAGGATTCTCCACTAAAAATAATGGGTATCTACAGGATTTTATTCAAAGAGACACAGACCAAGTATTTAATGTCCTTAATTAGATTTCTTAGAGGAGGAAAAAAAATGGAGACAATGCCATATTGTAATCCTCTTAAGAAAATGTTATAGAAGTAAGCAATTGCAAGAAGAATTAAGGCCTTAAAAAATGCTTGATAGGATATTGTATTTTAAAATTATTTCTAAACTATTTCAGGAGGCTCTAGAAAATATATTATCCCCCCCGAAACTTTTTGAAACTGATTTGTGAGATCAGTCATCCATAGGTTTATTAAGACATTATCCCCCATATTATACTTGATAGATTCTAAATTTTTAAGCTTGTTGGCTTTAGGTTTCTCTTTTTCACTTTTTTTTCTTAATCGCTAAAGTGAATAAAACCAGTCTTAGAGATTCTCGTCAAGGCAGGGATTCACTAGCACCACCTGTGGTGTCTGTGCATTGGCATGTCTTCTTCCCCTTCAAACATCCTCCAGCAGTAGTTTGGGGAAAGTAGACATCAAAGTAGAACTTGAGCAACTGTGATCCTGGTGTTGTGTCTCTGGATGTCCTTACTTTTCTGATGCTGGTGAGGCTAAGTGATGGCACAGGCAAGTATCTAATAAGGTGTTCTCCTGCACACTTGTAATTCAGGGATGCCAGGCGTATTGGGAGACTGAATTACATCATCAGTTCTGGTGTGTATAAAATTTCACTAGGCTTTGTCCTGGATTTACTGTATATTTCAAATTTTCATGAATGAAGGAGCTTGGTTTTTAATTGAGTCTTCTCTTGTCATTTTTCCAGAAATTATATGTATATTCTTAAGGTAGATTTTATTGTTATGCTCTTTTTATTAGCTGACTTACATATTAAATAATATATTCTGTGATTTTTAGGAGGAAACACAATCATTATTAGAAAACCTACACATTTACCATATGAATTACTTCCTGGTTTTGAGATGTCTTCATAAGTTCACCTCTTCTCTTCCCAAGTACCCTCTGGGTCGACAGGTAACCATAACTGCCTCCTTTGAAATCTGTAGAGTAGAAATATTAGTACTTTTTTGCTTTGATTTCTGTAATCAAGTATCAGAATTTGAAGTGGACCCAGTTCTTAGGAGAGTACAATCTAAATCCATTCCAGCTATACCTGCTATAATGAAATGTTATAGGTCTGTGGCTACAGCTACAGCCACATGAATTCTGGAAGTCCCTTTGCCTACAGTGTATTGTGCTGAGGCATTTAAACTTTCCTACTTTAATACTTCATCACTTATACCAAGAGAGCTGGTTCTCTACTAATGAACTGGAAAAAGCAACCTGAGAATGCTTAACAGTCAACCTCACGTTGTACTTTTAAAAGAGCAGCATTGCTCCTTGAAAGGTCATGCTCCAGTGACCTTTGTGTCAGACCATAAACTTTGGACCATTTGGAGCAGATGTAAGTGGAAGAACTCTATCTTCCTCCATCTTCACATCCTTAACTCAAAGTTTTGGAGAACAGATACCAGTGTATACGAGTGACTTGTTTATGAGGTAATTTCGGCTATTGAGACTTCACAAGCCTTTTTTTCTCATTTTTATCATTTTCTTGTTGCAAAGTGACCAGTGATATCAGCTAATTTCAACATAGTCTTATTTTACTTTTATGTAAATTTGGTTCTTATAACACCTCATCCATATGATATATGCCAAGTGTGTTGTCATGTAAAGAAAAAGGTTTTAAATAACATACTTTTTTGTGTGATTTTTGCCCAACTAGTAGTATATAAATGTGGTGTGTCACTTGGGTTCCTCACGAATGCGCTGCTCACTTACAGATCAGAGAGCTGTACTGCATGTGTTTAGAAAAGAATATATGGGATTCAGAGGAGTATGCGTCAGCTCTGCAGCTATTGAGGTAATATTTTTTCCTGCTTTTGTCTACTCTAAGCCTGCCAGTAAGTAGCACCTTCTTCTAGAACTCTGCCTGCCAAAAAGTTTAAGTAGCCATGTTGTGGCTAAGAATATTTGGATATATCTTGAATTTATCCTTGTAGCGTAGGCTGCTTTTAATGTAGCTACCATCCATTTCTTTGCTGGTTTTACCTTGTATTTGAATTAGTAATTTTTAAAGGAACACCATGATTGAAGTCAAATATTGGTACTACTCTAGGAGGGTTATCTTTGGATAATTTGAATCCAGCCAGCTTGGCATCATGGCACTCATAGAGAGTGAGCTCAGCACGCCCTGACCTGGTGGGGTGAAGTGGAGGAAAAGCATCATTGGATGATCTGCACCCAGTGGAAGCAACAAGTAGTCGTCAATGGCTGTGACGCCTTTCCTCGCCTAATGTGGCTCTATTCACATTAACACAAAATTTTTATTTAATATTATAATAATAAGATATCTTAGTGTTTTTATCAAGTAACAAAGAACTTACTATCCCTGACAAATATGCTTTTTAAAGTTATCAGTTTGTATTTCTTTGGTCTATTTCTCACATATATATGGTGGCTTTTCAGTCTTCCGTAAAAGTAATGACCACGTGGATGGTGAGAAAGGGAAATCACATGTGAGCTCAGTCTCCTCACACAGTGTTATGATTTTCCTCAGTGGATGTAAATACTTACATGAAAATTTTATAAAGAAGTCTAAAAACTGAACATTTAGTAAGTCTTGGTTTCTTCTGTACCCACAAGAAAGGAACAGATGGGCACAGTAGGAGGAAAATTCACACTGAAAGCACTTTCAGTCCACAGACTTAATAATATAAATATTAGCGATCTAGTAGGTACAGCTTAGCATAGGAAACCAATTTTATGCTATCTGGTAAAATAACTTCCCAGGGAAACTAGATTGCCACTGAAAAGCTGTTTTATTTTATTTTTTTAAATCCCAATAAGACATTTCATTGTATTTGTAAACTTAAGCAAGAATATATCTGTGACTTCTTTTGCTTTCTGTTCAGGTAAATGCTGTTGTTGTTGTTGTTATTATTATTATTATCATTAATTTTGAGACAGAATCTTACTTTATCACCTTCGGTACAGTGCCATGGTGTCACAGCTCACAGCAAGCTCAAACTTGTGGGCTTAAGCGATTCTCTTACCTGAGCCTCCCAAGTAGCTGGGACCACAGGTGCCCCCCACAATGCCTGGCTATTTTTTGTTGCAGTTGTCATTTTTATTTAGCTGGCTGGGGCTGATATTCGAACCTGCCGGCGTCAGTGTATATAGCTGGCACCGTAACCACTGTGCTCTGGGCGCCGAGCCAGGTAAACACTCCTATCTGAAACACCAACTTGATTCTTGTTGGCTGTCTCTTTTAAACTTTGTGATCAGCCATTATCTTCCTTCTCCGATGAGATGGTCCCAAATTTATAGATCCCTTGTCAGGGAAGAATTTCTGAATCTCCCTGGCACTGGTAATGTTGGGATATAGTTGGGGATCCAGAATGCCAATTCCAAAGTAAGGTAAGGAGACTGGCGCAACAGTAACTGCCATTTCCTGAAGGCTTGCTGTGTGCCAGGCACTGTTTAGGCACTCCCAGTGCATTCTCTAATCTAGTACTCATGCTGCACCTTTGTGGTAGGTATTATTGGCCATGCTTTTGCTTGAAGCAGAAGCAGGGACCAGGGTTAAGGGACTTGCCTGAGATGACTTAGAACTCTGCTCTAGGTCTGACCACAAAGCTGCTATCCTTTCTGCTCTTCTTTGCCCATATCTAAAATAATGGATTTGGGAATCTGAGGAAAGCAGAAGCAATAAGTAGAAAGTGAGATTTTAGTCACTTTGCTAAGCTGAGGTCAGAAACATAGGCAGTCAAAAGTATAGGAATGTAAAAAGGACTAAGGATCAAATACAGCATCTACAGCAAGGACAAGGAATAGTCTGGGCACTCCAGGAGAGGTACCTCCAGCTGGAACGAATCCTTTTCCTCTCTTTGTACAGAGGGAGTGTAGACAAAAGGCCAGGGACACTTTTCAGTTTGGGCATTCTTAGTAGGCATCACCTGAATTCCGGAGACCAGACAGTCTCATCACCTGTCTTCAAACTTAAATTCAAGTCATAAAAGAAAAGATTAAAATGATAAATGATTGATGCTTTGCTAAGAAGAACTGCTGAGGTTTTATTAGAAACATAATCTAATAAAATTTCCAATTTGAATTTTTTTGTAAGAAGCAGCTTAAAAGAATTTTTTTGGAAAAATCCTTTTTATAGACTGAGCATCCCTAATCCTAAAAATCTGAAATTCGAAATGCCCCCAAATCACACAATTAAGTGCGCACATGAAGCACAGGTAGAAAATTCCTTACCTGACCTCACGTAACAGGTCACAACCACACAGCACACAGTTTGTTCAGCTGCCATTGTTCGTTGTTGCTTACAGCTGGTGCAAGTTTTCTGATGATACTACTAGGCTGCTTACTGAACACGTTTTTTCACTCTATTAATGGTATGTCATAATTTTTACTGTTAAGTACTTAAGTATGAATGAGTATAAGAAAATGTTACTTATCAGTTGCATATAAATTTGGAGTCAAGAATGATGGTGATGCCAGATAAGCACAGATTATCCACATGGGAGACTGAGATAGGGACACTTGTTTTCTGGCGGTTTAAGTGTACACAAACTTGGGTTTTTGTGCACAAAATTATTAAAAATATTATATAAAGTTACCTTCAAGCCAGTGTATATGGTATATATGAAACGTAAATGAATTTTGTCTCGGACTTAAGTTTCATCCTCTGGTCCCAAGCATTTTGAGTAAGGACAGTAAGCTTGTGTTTTGCAGTCAAATGCTCTCTACCCCTGAGCTATACCGTCAAGCTTGTGTTTTGATAAAATATTTGGTGACCATTTAAAAATTATTTGCAAGGTCTTTGTAACAATATGGGAAAGTTTATGTCATATGTTCATGAGTTGGAAAAGAACTACAGAATTTTATATCACTGTTATTTTTAAAATGTATGCACAACAAACATTGACGTTGGGGGGAGTATACAGTGTGCATTTATGTGGTAATCTCACGTGAGTGCAGTGATTCAGTGTGTTCCATCACAGTGTGAACCAGCTCCTTGCCTTTCTTCACTCAGCAAGCTCTTGGAGCATGGAGACCATGTCCTGCTGTGTTAGATGAGTTGCTTAATTCTTCACACAACTCTGTGTCTTTATATAAGGATATATTTAAGTGGAAAAGCCTTTTGAGAACAGGAAGTAGTAAAAATGATGCGAACTCAGCATGAGCTAGGTTAGGATTCTTGCTCGGCAATGAAAGACCTTAAGAGGAAAAATTTACCTTCCTATTGGAGAGAATTTCTAAATAGTCACCTAGAAGTCAAATACTAAACCAGGAATTGTTCAGACTTTAAAAATTTACACAACCTTGCAAAAACAATAGGGTTTAAGAGTTAATATAAATCACTGAGTCCTCAATTTGCAGGAACATGACAGATCAGCTGGACCTGAAGGACACTGCCTTCTCAAGTCAGTATCAAGGACTTCTTAGACTGGGGGTAATGAAAGGTGTCCCCCACATCCTAGGGGAATTGACTCTGTCCTCTCTGCCCCCATCCCTTGAGAATCACTCATCTAGAGTTTATTCTGTTTACTTTCAAATAAGGAAATCAAGGGCCTCCTGGGATGCTAGGATTACAAGCAGGAGCCAGAAGCAAAAACTCAGAAGTAACAATCAAACAAGTTTTACAGCTTTTTTTTTTTTTTTGTCTTGCTTGTGAACTCACAGTTATAGAATAACCCTTGATATCTGGGGGTGAACTGGTTTCAGAACCTCCCGAGGATATCAAAATCCACAGATGTCATAGTATTTATTTGCATATAACTGTGCACGTCCTCCTATATACTTTAAGTCAACACTATATTGCTTATAATACCTAATACAGTATCAGTGCTATGTAAATAGTTGTTACACCATATTGTTTACGGCAGTGGTTCTCAACCTCCCTAATGCTGGGACCCTTTAATACAGTTCCTCATGTTGTGGTCCCCAGCCATAAAATTATTTTCATTGCTACCTCATAACTGTAATTTTTGGTACTGTGATGAATCATAATGTAAATATCTGATATTCAGTGACCCCTGTGAAAGGGTCGTTCAACCCCCAAAGGGGTCTTGAATGACAGGTTGAGAACCGCTGGTTTAAAGAATAATGACAAGAGGGCGGTGCCTGTGGCTCAGCGAGTAGGGCGCCGACCCCATATACCGAGGGCTGCGGGTTCAAACCCGGCCCCGGCCGAACTGCATCAAAAAAGTAGCCGGGCGCTGTGGCAGGCGCCTGTAGTCCCAGCTACTTGGGAGGCTGAGGCAAGAGAATCGCTTGAGCCCAAGAGCTGGAGGTTGCTGTGAGCTGTGACTTCACAGCAGTCCACAGAGTGCGATAGAGTGAGACTCTG
>CAUYON010136781.1:0-25588 GCA_963573935.1 Arctocebus calabarensis | reverse complement strand
AGTTCAAAACCTTGGTAACATTGAGACATATTCAAATACTTTTAAACCTATCTTTGTTTTTATTCTATGGAAAGTTTCTCCTACATTTGTGGATAATTTCTTTTGTACAAACAGGTGACTTTCTTGCCTGCAATTAGCAATTTTGCATACTTTGATCGACTGGTATCAGCTTTGTCCTGGCATCTCATTGGCAGAGGCCAGGAATACTGCCAATATCCTACAATGCTCAGGACAGCTTCCAAAAATAGTTAATTAGCCCCAAATGTCAATAGTGAGAAGGTTAAGAAACCCTGCTCTAACCTCAGGTCAAGTGTTTCTCTCTGGGTGTGAAATAGGGAGTCTTACTATGTAACAGAGTCTACTATAATAATTTGGTTCTTTACTGTGGCCTAATGTGTACAACATTGGATCCAGACTATTCATTCGGACTGACCTTCAATTTTACGTCAATTCAAAATCTTGGTAACATTGAGAAGTATTCAAATACTTTTAAAGCTATAAACTTTGTTTTTATTTTGGCAATGGTTATAAAATTCTTTTTTTTTTTTTGAGACAGAGCCTCAAGCTGTCACCCTGGATAGAGTGCCGTGGCATCACAGCTCACAGCAACCTCCAACTCCTGGGGTCAAGCTTGAGTCTCTTGCCTCCGCCTCCTAAGTAGCTGGGACTACAGGCGCCTGCCACAAGGCCCGGTCATTTTTTTTTTTTTTTTGGTTGCAGCCATCATTGTTTGGCGGGCCCAGGCTGGATTCGAACCCACCAGCTCAGGTGTACATGGCTGGCACCTTAGCTCCTTGAGCCACAGGCGCCGAGCCATAAAATTCTTATATTTTAAAACGTCATGTGTTATCAAAAGCACTTTAGTTAAGAGCATAAAAGACATAATGCTATAGACTAATGAGAATTAGATAATAATGTAATTTGAACTAAAGTACGAGCAGTATTGTACCTTGACTGGTGTATACCTTGTTTGATTACATTAGTATTTTGACAGAGGACAGAAACGATTTCTTTTGACAGGCCCTCCAAACTGTATGTAAAGTTATGTATATGATGAAATATTGCAAACGGACTGCCTCCAGATTCTCCTTAAAAAAAACACAAAACAGTTTTCTAGGCCGGGTGTGGGTGTGGTGGCTCACACCTGTAATCCTACCACTCTGGGAGGTCCAGGCAGGAGGATGACTTGAGCTCAGGAGTTTTAGACCATCTCAGCAAGAGCAAGACTTCAGTAGAGGCTTAAAAAAATAGAAAAATTAGTGGGGTGTGGTGGTACGTGCCTGTAGTCCCAGCTGCTTGGGAGACTGAGGGAGGAGGATCATTTGAACAAAGGAGTTTGAGGTTGCTGTGAGTTAGTCTAAGGACATGTCACTCTAGCCTGGGCAACAAAGTAAGACTGTGTAAAAAATTATAAGTTAATCTAGGATTAGGTCACTCTTTTCAAATGCTATTGAAACTGCCTTGCCTTTACATTTAAATCTAGATTGTGTGGTTTATAAAAGTTTTTTTTTTTTTTTGAGACAAGAGTCTCATTTTGTCGCCCTTGGTAGAGTGCTGTGGTGTCATAGTCCACAGCAACCTCAAGGTCTTAAGAGTAAGTGATTCTCTTGCCTCAGCCGCCTGAGTAGCTGGGACTAAGGCACCCACCACAAAGCCTGGCTATTGTTAGAGATGGGATTCTCTATCTTGCTCAGATTGGTCTCAAACCTGTGAGCTCAGGCAATCCACCCACCTCAGACTCCCAGAGTGCTGGAATTACAGGCACTAGCCACCGCATCCGACCTTTAACAAAAGTATTAACTCTAAATGTAAAATCTGCCTAAAATATTTGAATCTTTTAAGTTCTCATGTTTTTGTGGGGGTTTTTTGCTTGTTTGTTTGAGACAGAGTCTCACTATGTCGCCCTCAGTAGAGTTCCATGGCGTCACAGCTCACAGTACCCTCAAACTCTTGGGCTTAAGCAATTCTCTTGCCTCAGCCTCCTGAGTAGCTGGGATTACAGGAGCCCACCACAATGCTCAGCTATTTTTTGGCTGCAGTTATCATTGTTGTTTAGCAGGCCCATGCCGGGCTTGAACCTGCCAACCTGGGTGTATGTGGCCCTACCCACTGAGCTATGGACGCCACTGTTTTTGGTGGTTTTTTTAAACTGAATTTTAAAGCACTATTTTATGGTAGCTCTAATTTTGTTAATTCCTTTCTAATCCTCCCCACTTTTTGGTAACAGGTGAAAGAGAATCTTCAGAATATACGTTGAGCAGTGATAGTCCCTCTATAAACTGGATTACAGTTTTTGGACATTCTGAAAATATGGATGAAAGGGAGGAAAGAGAAAATCTAAGTTGTATAGGAGCAAACCAGACTAATCAAAACCGTCATGATTGCAGAGTCAATTCGGGGATAGATTTCCATCTTAGTAACCAGAGCCTGAATCCAGAGAACGAGTATGCATCACCTGCAGGACTTCCTAGGATGGACTATACAGAAAGCAGCCAGAGGCAAGTAGAATTTCAACCACCTATGCCAGTATATGCAAGACCATCTAGATCAGAACGACGTACTACTCTTGTAGATTTACTGGAAGCCCCACCTACCCGTGGCAGGAGACCAAGAAGCAAGAGCCCAGACCACCGAACAACAAGAGCAAGAATGGAAAGTAGTTCACCTCCACTTTCATGGGGTGAAAATTCACAAAGATTTAATCGAAATACACCGTCGAACAATGTGGAACAACTACTGGGAAGTGAGACCGAGAGGCGTCCTCTGACTCACCATCATGAAACATTCAGTCAGCAAATAACTGGACCTGAGCTGCAAAATAGGAGTATTTTTGAAGCTTTTGCAGTAAGAGATGCTTTTCCAGGGGAACGTTCTCCAGATACAAACAGAAATGGTGAATCTCCATCAATGAGTCTAACAAGTACACCCACAGATCATGAAGTAATAAGAATTCGTCCTGGAGAGTATTTACCAAGGCTTAGCAGAGGTCGTAGAATTCAACTGGTATCTGAGCCAAATACTATCACTATTGAGAGTGAGCAGGAAGAAGCACCCAGAAATATGTTTTCACACCCTGAGCAACCAGACGTGAGAACTTATTTCCATAACATCGGAGTTCCTGTTCATAGAATGTTTAGTACTGGTTTAAATGATGCAACGTTTACTCCCCCTCAAAGCCCCTATAGGCGGGCAGTAACAGGATTTGGAGCCCTTTTTGACGGGGATTTAATGCCTAATATTGCACCTGCAAGTCAGACCACAGGAGAAGAGTCACAGAAAGAAGAAGATGATTCTGGTACCCATGGTATTTTTGGTGCCACTTCAACTACTACCTGTGATTCCTGTTCAAGTTCTATATCAAATACCACTTCCAGTTCCAACTACTATTTTACTTCCACTTCTAGTCCTGTGTCAGTATCCAGCTCCAGTAATGAAAATTCTGAAATGAACACACTGTTTGAAATTATTAATGAAAGTTCTCTCTCAGAACCTGGTCAACACAGGATTCCAGAAATACTTGAACGTGAAGATGATGATGAGTCCTGGCCATTCCTCAATCTGGCTCAGTTTTTCGTCTTAAATGCCGAAGATGGTTATGAACCTGTAGGGCTCACCAAACAACAGATTGACAACTTGGCAGTGAGAAATTTCGACGAAAATGATACATCCAAAATATGTAGTGTTTGCATTACAGAATACACAGAAGGCAACAGGCTTCGAATATTACCTTGTTCCCATGAATACCACGTTCACTGCATTGACCGGTGGCTGTCCGACAACTCTACTTGTCCTATTTGCCGCAAAAATGTACTAGTTTCTAATATCAGAAAGTTCTAGTTGAGACCTAAAGTCTCAGATATATAAGCTGTTACAGTGACAGACAAACAGCAGTCACTTGAAGATGACAGATGAAGTAACAGCTTGCTAGGAAAGAATGATGCCTAAAAATGTGACTATACTTTCACTAACTTCTGTTTCATAGTAAAAACCATCCTACTCGACAATAGAAACAAATTCCACACCATGGAGGGTCACTAAATTTTGATAGAAACTTAGCAGGTACACCAAGTTGGGATGATCCTGATTCCCTAAGATAAGTGTCTTACTATGATAAAATCAATTCCAGATAGATCCAAATAGCCTTATCAAGGCATGTGAATCTCTTAGACCTCATGGTCCTGTTGTGTCTTGAATATGCATGCAAAGAAACAACAATCAAACTAAATTAAGAAACCATTTAATAATTGATTATAGTCATTCACATAAAGAAGTAATGTTACATTTATAATGTATATAAAAGGCCTTAAAACCTTATCTTCCTGTTTCTATTTCCACTAGTTATGCTACACTTGAAAAGGTTGATTGAATAGCATTTAAATAAGGGACCACTTACCGAAGCATAAAGAATGAAGGGATATGAAGAGATCAGGAAGTGCCCTGAGGACAGCAATAGTGAGTAACCAGTGTTATCAACACTAGACTTGAAAGGGCACAGAGGTAGTGGTTTCTGCAACCCCGAATTTGTTGTAATTATAGTAGAGTCACCCAGCAAGATCTCTGACCTTAGATAGGCAAATGGCATCCACTGCCAACCTGAAACCGGAGATAGGGGACAGGGAAATAAATGCCCTGACCTTTCATTTTTCATGCCTTCTAGTCTCCTATTGACCATTGACTAATCCTAACCCGAAGACCACCTGAAGGCACAAAACACTGGTTGATGGAGCCTGTAAAGGTCCATTTCCTGAGATCACAGGGCAGAGTAGAAAAGGATGGGTAATGGGTTTCAGGAGGTTGTCTAGAACAACTAGCATCCTCAACTTTGAATAGTCAGTGCATGCTTTTTTCCTCTTCTCCCAGCAGAATCTGAATCTGCTGTCAGATTCAGCTCTTTGCCAAACCTTCCTCAAATGCCCTTTCCTCTACTAAGATCTTTTACTGATACAGGAGACAACAATCTTTAGAAAGGATGAGAAAATACACTCTTTGAACGTATTTCCTTTCTCTCAAACCTGTCATACTTGGCTTTGTTAATGACTGTAAACAACTAGAGAAAAGGCAATATAGATATTTAATTTTTGCTGCATGTTTCAATTTATTTTTACAGATAATATTTGTTCATAGTAATTTTTAGCAGATCCTGTTTCAAAGTGTTATGATGTATATATGACTTTAAAGTAGCAAGATGCTAATTGCATTTCCAAATTATAATCTGAAAACCTTAAATATAAAACCTAAATTCAAAAACAAGACTTATTAATTATCTCCATTAAAATTACCACCATAAGACCATGACCATGAGAAAACAAATTTTAGGTCATGCTTGGTTTCCAAACAATGAATGATTTTTCTTACAATTGTAATTTAGCTTGACTTTTCTTTCTTTTTTTTTTTTTTTTTTTTTTTTTTTTGTATATTGGCTTGTACAGCAAATTCTGCTTAAAATTATCAATCCTGGCTTAGCTGAAGGAATGTTGTAGTATAACCTAAGTAATAGTAATAATTTTGTGCAATGTGAAATGAATATGAACAATGTTAAAATAAACTTGTTCTAAGAAATTAAAGTCAGAATCATCACTGACTGACCTTTTCCTTAATGTGAATTGCTGGCAGCCACAGTAATTTCACAGAACAATAAAATACAAATTCTACAGGGGTGGAATAAGTATTAGTCCATCTTTGAGCTAGCTTATTTTTTTACACAGAGGATATTTTTGTGGCCAGAATTGAAGGCTTAAATAGGTCAACCCTCTGAAATTCTGAAATTTTTTTGAATATTTTAAATTTTGTTAAGTATTTCCCACATCTTCATTTAATGTGAGGAGAATGTTTATAAGTAGCTGGCTTTCTTGCTATCCTAACATATTCCTGCCTTTCAAAAAATAAAATATGTTTAATTATCTTTCTGGTGCATTCATTTATGTCTTGTGTGCTTGTTAAATTTTAAGATTACCTCCTGTGACTATTGTAATATATCCTCTCCATGAGTATGAGAGCCATGGATTTGATGAAATGCCATTGACAACAGCAAGAAAACGGGGACCTCATAATTAGATTATCATATATGGCACAGTTGTCTTTAACAAAGGGAAATTATCCAGAGTGTATCTAATCTTTTGAGCCCTTAAAAGACATAGAGAAGATTAAGAGTCCAGATAAGATGGATTACACTCTTTTTCTTCCTACTTCTCTTCTTTAAGTACAAAAGTATACTCTGGAAGTATCATGAGATAACCAAAAAAGAACTCTAAATGTATAAAGAGAAAGGTACATTGATTAAGGGCTCATACTGGAAGAGCACCATCTTGGCAGGGCATCATATGATCCCTCCCAATAGAAAAGATGACTCAGACCCAGTATTTCTTAACTCTCAGTAACAGAAAGTTCATATAAACTGTTCCCTTTCACCAGTTCAAATAGGAATCTCACTGAAAACACCACATCAGCCCAGCAGAAGCTGCAAGAAGGAACAATTGGAAGACCTACTGAAAATAAATGGCACAGAAATGTAATTTCCTTCACAAATGGGCTTGAGACTTCCCTCTCCAACCTAGACACATTGGCTGGTCAATGGTACCAGCAAAAGGGATCCCACCACAAAAAGTTTTGAACCTGGAAAGTATTGTCCTTTTCAGCTGAATCCTAGACTTCTCTCCCCTACCCAGAGACATTAGGCAACTTAGCAGCACCAGCAAAAGGGATCTCACCATAAAAATCTCTCAACTTCCTAAGGGCATGCCCTCTATTCCTTATAGGTAGGGGAAATCTTGCCACAACAAATGATTGGCCCTGTA
Organism: Arctocebus calabarensis; assembly: GCA_963573935.1. Classification (NCBI taxonomy): domain Eukaryota; kingdom Metazoa; phylum Chordata; class Mammalia; order Primates; family Lorisidae; genus Arctocebus; species Arctocebus calabarensis. The sequence goes on along the minus strand of CAUYON010136781.1, from coordinate 18,794 downwards.
AGCACTCTTCAGGAGGTCTAAGGACTTCTCATGTCCAGAAGCCCCAAGCACCCTGGCCTGTGGAAACTTCTCCTGCCCCCTTAAGCAGCACCAGTAGAAATCAGCAGGAACTCACCCGCCCAAAACCAACCAAACTGACCAAAATGGTACCACCAAAGCTTTGAAAATAAGATTGTGGTGGAACTGCAGTCCATAAAAGTAAGGCAGGAGTTGGGCGTACAATATATAACCAAATACACAAGTATCATCCATCATTCAAGAACCAGATAAGTCACAATATGAATTACAAATGACAAATAGTGGAAAAAACAAAATGAATCAGGTATTAGTATTATTTGACTATGGTTTTAAGGCCCCTATGCTAGGTCTCTCTGGAGGTGGATGTTCCCTGGTTCTTGACTCACAATGTGCCAAGAATGAGCTCTGATACTTAGCAGATGACGGACTGATAGCAAATACAACCTAATAGAGATCACGTACATTTATTGCAGAACAAAGGCAAACAAACTACAGGCAGAAAGGAGAACAAGTCTCCAAGAGGAAGAGGGGCCCTCTCAAAATATCTTCCTTAGGCGAACTAAGCTAGCTAGTTTGTCCCATCCCTCCCACCATCCTCCACCCCCACATTGGTTGTTGTTTCCTTCCTGCCTTTGGGGTGACTGACAGTCACATAACTAAACTTCTTAATATGCATTTGTTTTCCCCAACCTTCTGCTAAGAACCCATAGGGGTTAAAATTTGCAATTTTAATTGTACGGTAATAAACCCAATGGGCCCAGGTCAGTGTAAGGTAAGGGGTCTCACACTGACTCTTCCAACTGAGGAACGTTCCCTGGCATAACTTGGTTCCTACCCTCCACCCTTAGCCACACCCCTTAGTCTTCCATCTTATCAAGGAGAGAAGCTGGGGGCCGGTGGTATGTTTCCTCAGGCCCTGCTACTCCTGCCTTACTGATCAAAGACAGAAGCTAGGGGCTGAAGCTGCAAGTCTCACCCAGGCAGAAAGAGAGAAGCTGTGGGCAGAGACGGTTTCCACCCTCAGGCGGTATGAGACAGTGGTATGAGCCATGACTGGCTGCGGTGGCTCGGCTGCTGCTGTGCTTGCTGGAACACAGCCCCTACTGCATTGAGGGCCTGTTCAGAGTGAGCCCGGCCGTGCTCCAATGAGGGGCACAAGGAGGTGGCGCTCAAGCCAGGCCAGCACTGCCCAGCAACTATAATGAGAAATAATTCAAACACGCTGGGTGCCGGTAGCTCAGTGGTTAGAGTGCCGGCCCTGTGCACCAGCGGTGGCCAGTTTGAACCCAGCCCAGGCCTGCTTAACAACAACAACAACAATAATAATAATTCAAATAATTACAAATTTCCTTGAAATAGGTAAAAGGATAGACAATTTGCACCAAGAGCTGAAAGAAGAAATAGGCAAATCCAAATTTATAGTCAAGGAATTAAATACCATATTTTCAAATTGATAGAACTACTAAACAGAAGCAACAGAATCTAATTGAAATATAGAACTCTTAAAACAACAGCAGAGAATACACACTTTTTTCCAAGTCTTCATTGAACATTCACTAAGATAGAGTATGTCTTCAACCATGAAACAAACTTCAACAAATGTAAAATAATGGAAATCATGCAAAGTGTATGTTTATGACCATAATGAAATCAAAATATTGGGCTCAGCACCCATAGCACAGTGGTTATGGTGCCAACCACAAACACCAAGGCTGGCAGGTTTGAACCCCGCCTGGGCCAGCTAAACAACAATGACAAATACAACAAAAAAATAGCTGGGCATTGTGGCAGGCGCCTGTAGTCCCAGCTACTTAAGAGGTTAAGGCAAAGGAATTGCTTAAGCCTAAATGTTAGAGGTTGCTGTGAGCTGTGACACCATGGCACTCTACCCAGGGCAACATAGTGAGAGTCTGTCTCAAAAAAAAAAAAAAAGAAAAGAAAAGAAAAGAAAATATAGATAACTTAAACAAAAGGTGGTCCTTTGAAAAATTTGACAAAGTTGATACACCTCTAACAAAACTGACAAAATTAAAAAAAAAAATACATGGCACCAATATCAACATTGAAATAGGAATATCACTAAACATCCTGGAGCCACTTAAAGGATTATAACAGGTTACCACAAATAATTTAGAATAAATGTAACAATTTCTTAAAAACTACCAATATCCTTATTAAAATACTAGACGATGGTTTTGGAAGATTTTACCATTTGGGAAAACTCTATAAAGGATAAACATACTTTTTATTCATTATTTCTTACAATTGCATGCAATTTCATATTTATTTTCTCCCCAAATTTTAATTTTTTTAAAAGCAAAGCATGTCTACTCCTTTTTAAAACTAATTGAAAGGTGAGAGAGGTTCAACATGAAAGTTTGAAGGTGGTGGGGCCACACAAAAAGGCCGTGAAAGTAGCCTCTAGGAGCTAAGAATAAACCCCAGCAAATAAATAAATATATATATATAATAAAATACACACACACACACATACATCACGTCTATAGACCAAGGAACTAAATTCTATCAAATACATAAACGAGGTGGGAAGCAGATTCTTCCTTAGTCAATTTTGCAGATGTGAATACCTCTGATTTAATTTCTATAAGACCTTAAACAGAGATCCCAGTCATACCATGCCAGTGTTCCAACTTACAGAACTGTGGGCTAATATATTGTTTTAAGCCACTAAGTGTGTGGTAATTTCTTATGTAATAATAGAAATAATAATAGAAAACTAATACAACTCCTGATCTAGGATCTATCCTGTGTCCAGCCAAAGATTATAGGGACTAGTAGATAGGTAAATGGCTCAATATCTTGGTTCTAGGTCTACTATGAACTTATTATACTCTTGATACTACATACAATGCAATTCTTGGCCTATGAGCTCCACTTCCTCCTAAAATGGCATTGCTACCTAATTTCTGCTATCGAATCCCCAAGATGACAATGTCTTTCCTGTCTGAACATCCACCAATAATTTATCTCTCTAACTTTGTTTCACATTAATCTATCCCACCCTATCAGTATATGTTGCATATATAACGAGCCAAATTTAATACCCTGGCTTTCAAACTGGACACTTATCTTTCGCCTCAAAGTAATTGCTGAATATTATAATGATTTCTCGAATTACAACTGCTCTTCCAAATATGAGAAGTTGGGAATATTTGTACCTAAATATTCTGAGCATCATCTGTTTTGTTTTTATATGTGTATTATGTTCTATCCATTTAAATCTACCACATCAATCCTACTTATGATTGTGAGCGCAAGTATTTCCTTCTTAAGAATTTTCTTTGTATTAAGTTGTGTTTATGTATTGTTTTAATTATTTTATTTTATTTATTTTTTTGCAGTTTTTTTTTTGTGTGTGTGTGGCTGGGGCTGGGTTTGAACCCGCCACCTCCAGCATATGGGACCAGTGCCCCACTCCTTTGAGCCACAGGTAACACCCTATATATTGTTTTAAAAATTATATTTATTTTTTCTTACCTAAAAATAAAATTTTATCTGAATAATAAATTCTTTTTTTTTTTTTTTTTTTTGGTAGAGTCAAGAGTCTCACTTTGTCACTCTTGGTGGAGTGCCGTGGCATCACACAGCTCACAGCAGCCTCCAACTCCTGGGCTTAGGGGATTATCTTGCCTCAGCCTCCCGAGTAGCTGGGACTACAGGCACCCACCACAACGCCCGGCTACTTTTCTGTTTTAGCAGTTCGGCCGAACTGAGGCCAGGTTTGAACCCGCCACCTTTGGTATATGGGGCCGGCGCCCTACTTGATGACCCACAGGCGCCGCCCCTGAATAATAAATTCTTTCTGAAAGAAGTTATAGCCCATGGATAGAATCTTTGATAGCAATATAAAGTATATCATTTTTGGCTAACCATGAAAAAAATTGTCAGTTGTCATCTGAATCTTACACAAGATATAAATATTCTTCCATAAATTCAAAATGACTTTAGTGTTGGGGACCAGCCCTAAACTATATCATGAGTTCTTTCCAAGTGACTGTTGGAGACAAGAGCGAAAGCTTTAAAAGTTGGACTGGGGGCATTCCACTCTTGACTTGTATGTCTTTTCTATGACTTACATTTAAGATTTAAAAATTCTTTCCCATCCTAGCTATGACTTTGTCATCATAAAATAATAACAGATCCTCCTTTTTGTGACAACTGAGACTCCCTTTTTACTCATTAAACCAATGTCTTTAAAAATCACTGCAAAAATATGGATGATTGGAAAACATTGTCAGGAAATTTATTTTTCCTTCATCCACAACTCCTGACAGCAGAGACTAATTATCAGCCACCTATGAGCTCGTGGTTATCCATTCTAACATTGCTGGTCACAACACAGCTGTCTACCACCCCAGCCCTGTTGTCTTCTATTAATTAGGGCAGTGTATTTTCTGTCTTTCTTTAGTAGCACTTGTGGCTATTTAAAATAATTTGTATTTATCTTGTGCTTGTTTCCTTCCTCATGCCTACACCCAAATAAAAGATCCAACACAACTTTCTCTATTTTTAAACAGGGTGGACATAAAGTTCATGTGAAATTTAAATTAGTTTGCTATTTAAATTGCAAACTAATGTATACATGTATGGACTCTGTGCCCCTTGCTCAGTGGTTAGGACACTGGCCACATACATACACTGAGGCTGGAAGGTTGGAATTCAGCCAGGCCAGCTAAAACAATGACAACAACAACAAAAAATAGCTCAATTAAAACATGTAAAATGAACAAAATAACTTCTACTATAGGAAGTTCTTGGTTTATTTAAGAATTTTTAGCAGATACAAGTATCTGTATTTACCTGTCCACCTTGTAGTATATGCTCAATTAAAACATGTAAAATGAAGAAAATAACTTCTGCTATAGGAAGTTCTTGGTTTATTTAAGAATTTTTAGCAGATACAAGTATCTGTATTTATCTGTCCACCTTGTAGTATATGCTCAATTAAAACATGTAAAATGAACAAAATAACTTCTACTATAGGAAGTTCTTGGTTTATTTAATAATTTTTAGCAGATACAAGTATCTGAATTTACTTTTTACCCTTTAGTCTCCAAAGAAAACTTAATTTAATCCCTAGCATTCTGGATTTGATCTATTTCAGCCTAGATCTCTCTCACTTAGTTAATATATTTTATAGTATGCCTATTGCCTATTAAGTTATATCTGCCAAATATTTTCCAAACCATCATTTCATGCATTTAGCACATCTAGTCTTATCCAGAATATACCAGGCACAGTGCTGGGTGCTATAATCAAAGTTTAAAAGTGTAGCACTTATCATTAAAGAATGTATTGAATTTTAAAGAAGGCAGAAAAATACATAATGACACTATATGGGGGATGCTATGATAGAGATTCAGACACAAGTTGTAATGTGATGTAGGAGGGGAAATCCACACTAATAAACTTTAAAACTCCCTAAAGAAATGTTAAAGAACTAGAATAGTGACCACTTAGATGATTTAAACACAACCCCAAATTTATGGTATAGGTGATTAAGTGGCTTGGTGGGGGGGTCTCCATCATTGAAATGCAGTATAACTAGTTTTATCATCTATGTCTTTACTATGACATTCCGGTGGTATCTCTGAAATTTGAGATAAATTTTAGTAGCAATGTCTATTTAGCTATAATGAAATATCATGTAAGCCTCTAAAGTTATAACTAAGATGCTAATTGAAGTAAATGTAAAGTATTGCCTATAAAAATATGTTCAATGGGAAAAAAATATGTTCAGTAGTATTAGAGGAGGGAGATATATGGAATCCTTTGGAACAAGAACAATTACAAGGTAGACAGAGGGAAAGGAAAGAACAAAGATAACCAAGACAGATAAAAAGGAGGTTAGAAGAGAATCACAGAAGTGCGATGTAACATAAGACAAGGGAACAGAATTTTCCAGAAAAATAGAATGCCTAGATTTGATTTAAAGAAGATTCTCTGGCTTAAAAATAATTGAATACATTTTAAGTTAACATCCTCTATATAAAAATGCAATTTTTAATAAAGGTCTAGTGTTCCAGTAAATGGTTAATAGATATTTTATTAGAAATTAAATGCTGTTGAACATTTAAGGTATATTTATTCTCTTAAAAGAAATTTATTGATGTGGAAATTTTTAGGTCAAAGGCTATAAACCATTTTAAGGCTGTTGATGGATAACGTCAAAATGTCAAAAAGTTGTAACAGTTTATTATATTCCCTTCGACAATCTGTCAGAGTTATCGAACAGTATATTATTACCAACATTGTCTTTTATCATCATAAATGAACAACAAAGGCAAAAATATACATGTATGGATTCTGTGCCCCTTGCGCAGTGGTTAGGACACTGGCCACACACATACAGTGAGGCTGGCAGGTTCGAACCCAGCCAGGCCAGCTGAAACAATGACAACAACAACAAAAATAGCCGGGCTTTGTGGCGGATGCTTGTAGTTCCAGCTACTTGGGAGGCTGAGGCAAGAGAATCGCTTAAGCCCAAGAGTTTGAGGTGTCTGTGAGCTGTGAAGCCACAGCACTCTACCGAGGGCAACACAGTGAGACTCTGTCTCATAAAAAAAAAAAAAATATATATATATATATATATATATGAATACATCACACTGTGCCCCATAAATATGTAAAATTATTATATGTCATTTAAAAATAAAATAAAACTTAAAAATAAATTGTGAACTCCACAAAGGAAAATGATAGACAAAATATTTATTGCCTTAATTTGAATTTATTTGATTAGTAGCAAGGCTGGATTAGTTTGTCATATCACCATTGCAATCAGTCAATTTCCTGGTTATGTTATTACCATTGTTTTAAATTGTGTAATACTTTTTTATTATTTTGTATATGATCATATCAATTTTAAATATATATGTTTGTATATTATACAGTGAGTGCCAAAAACGTATATGCATTTTAAGAAAGGGAAAAAAAACTGTATTAAAATTGTAATACTGACTATATACCATAACAAAAGATGAATATAAGTCATGTTGAACATTTCTTGTGATTTCAAAAAGCAAAGATGACTTAAGTATTACAAATGTAATACATTTTTTTCCTTTCTTAAAACCAGTACACATTTTTTGGCACCCTTTGTATATACCTATACTCAAAATATAGATAAGTATATTATTACCTTTAAAGAGTTTGTTCATTTATCTTTATAACACTTGACTTTGTTAATAATTATGACTAATACAAGATTAAATCTATTATTTTTTCATTATCATTTCTTCTGTTGCTCATATACATAAATAGTAAATCTTTATTTAAAAGTCAGAGAAATACAGCCAAGTGCAGTGGCTGACACCTGTAATCCCTAGTACTCTGGGAGGCCTAGGAGGGCGAATTGCTTGAGCTCAGGAGTTGCAAACGAGGCTGAGCAACAGCAAGACTCCATTTCTATTTAAAAAATAGAAAAAGTAGGGCAGCGCCTGTGGCTCAGTGAGTAGGGCGTCAGCCCCATATACCGAGTGTGGCAGGTTCAAACCCAGCCCCGGCAGAACTGCAACAAAAAAATAGCCAGGCATTGGGGCAGATGCCTGTAGTCCCAGTTACTGGGGAGGCTGAGACGAGAGAATTGCCTAAGCCCAGGAGCTGGAGGTTGCTGTGAGCTGTGAAGCCATGACACTCTACCAAGGGCGACAAAATGAGTCTCTGTCTCTAAAAAAATAAAATAAAATAGAAAAAGTAGCCCAAGTATTGGCAAATGCCTCCAGTCCCAGCTACTTGGGAGTCTGAAGCAAGAGGATCCCCCGAGCCTAGTACTTTGAAGTTGCTGTGAGCTATGATGACACCAGGGCCCTCCACCCAGGGCAACAGAGTGAGACTCTGTCTCAAAAAAAAAAAGAAGAAGTCAGAGTAATATTCTGGGGTTTTGTTGTTGTTGTTTGTTTTTTTGAGACAGAGTCTCACTCTGTCACTCCAGGTATTGTGGCATAGCACTATAGCTCACAGTAGTTCCTGAAGAGCTGGAACTGCAGGTGCCCACCAGAACCCCTGGCTAATTTTAGAGAAGGAGGTCTTATTCTTGCTCAGGTTGGTCCCAAACTCCTGAACTCAGGCAATCCACCCACCTCAGCCTCCCAGAGTCTTAGAATTACAGGTATGAGCCACTGTGCCCACTCTTGTTTTTACTTTTACTACATATTTATTTAACCCTTTAATCCTGAAATGTATACATTGATTCTTAGAACTTCCCTAGTTAATATTATATATTAATGAGACTCATATTTAGCACCTATTTAATGTTTCTAATTAAATAATAATCTTACCAGTGTTTCAACATGAAATGTATAATTGCTTATTTGTTTGAAGAAGGTTCTCTACAGTATATTAAACAAAAGTGTCTATCATTGTCAGCTTAAGACCTGTAATTGATGTTGAACTTTGCAAAATGACTTTCAGGAATGTATCGAGACAGATAAAACATAAATAATATTTTTACTACGCTTGAATTGACAGAAAAAACATTGTTTGGGTTTATTTTTCTAAACTATCATATTGGCCTCCTGTTTAAATCTTGTATTACAAAATTGGGCACTAATGTAAGAACTTTGTTCCTTCTACAATATTAACTTGAAACTTTTCCAAACTCCCAGGAATAATAATATATGATTTGACAATACCCTGTTATTTGACTGTTAACCAATTTCTAACTCGTTAATGAAAAAACTTTATTCAAAGATTTTTAGAGATTTGTTTCTTGAGTCCTTTTATAGTTTCTGACATGGTAATTTAGCTATTCATATTACTATTTTAGAAGATAAATGTATTCCTTATTTTTCCTAGAAGAGTAACATTTGAAAAATGTTTTCAAATTTATAATCATTAATTTTTACACGGGAATTAAAAACTTATTTTCATTTGTTTAAACAAGTAGTAAAATCAAATACAGGAGGAAGTGCCTGTGACTCAAGGAGTAGGACGTTGGCCCCATATACCAGAGGTGGCGGGTTCAAACCCATCCCGGCCAAAAACTGCAAAAAATAAAACAGACAAACAAAAAATACAGGCTGGGCAAGGTGGCTCACACCTATAATCCTAGCACTGTGGGAGGCCAAGGCAGGTGGATTGCCTTAGGTCAGGATTTTGAGACTAGCCTGAACAAAAGTGAGACTGCCGCTTTAAAAGTAGCTGGGTGTTACTTCTAGCATCCTTAGTCCCAGCTACTTGGGATGCTGAGGCAAGAGGATCTCGTGAACCCAAGAGTTTGCTGTTGCTGTGAGCTATGATGCCAAGGCAATCTACCAAGGGCGACAAAGTGAGACTGTCTCATAATGAAAATATAAGGGCAGCGACTGTGGGTCATCTAGTAGGGCGCCGGCCCCATATACCAAAGGTGGCGTGTTCAAACTTGGCCTCAGCCGAACTGCAAAACAGAAAAATAGCTGGGCATTGTGGCGAGCGCCTGTAGTCCCAGCTACTCAGGAGGCTGAGGCAAGAGAATCACCTAAGCCCAAGGAGTTGGAGGTTGCTGTGAGCTGTGTGATGCCACGGCACTCTATTGAGGGCAATAAAGTGAGACTCTGTCCCTACCAAAAAAAAAAAAATTTATCAAATACAAATAAATTAGTCTCTCTTAAGATTATCCCAATCTCCAATTCCAATTCCATTTTCCCCACTTTTCACTTACACTGGCAAAGTTAATCACTGTAACTCTCATGACATATATTTTTTCATGCATAGGAAAGTTTTTTGTTGTACTATTCTGCATCTTGATTTCTTCAATTAACAAGGTCCACATGAAGATGGATCATGTGTGTGTGTGTGTGTATATAAATGTTTTCTTTTTAACTGTGGCATAAAATTCCATATCTTAGGTATAACATACACTATTTTTCTTTTCCACTACTAATGGATGTTTATGGCGCTTTTTGCCTCAAAATAAGAAAACATATCTAATTTCCATTATCTCTTTCTTTGCCATTAAATATTCTTTTTATGGCATTATTTTCATTTTTCATGGATGTAGTATTTTCTCTACTACTCACATATGCATTATCAAGCTCTTCCCTGTTCCATAAATATTCCTGTTTCTCCCAATATTAACTGTTATATTGGTTTTTTTTAAGGATTATTTTATTCATTTCATTTTATTGTTTTTTATTAAATCATAACTTTGCACATTGATGCATTTATGGGATTCGGGGTACTGCTTCAATATACAATGTGAAATGCTTACAATGAACTATGTAACACATTCATCACAATTATACTCATTTCTTAATAGTTTTGAAATGTAACATTGCATCATGCACATTAGGTGAGGTCCCTCCCCCCCCAATACCCTCTCTCCTCCCATATCCTCCCTTCCCTTCCCTCTCTGTCCTCTTCCCGCTACTTTCTGGACTATAGTTACATTTTGCCATTAGTGGGAGTGTATACGTGGTTATATATTGATTTCATAGTAGTATTGAGTACATTGGGTACTTTTTTTCCATTCTTGAGATACTTTACTAAGAAGAATATGTTCCAGCTTCATCCAGGTAAACATAAAAGATGTGACGTCTCCTTCTTTTTTATGGCTGCAAAACATTCCATTGTGTACATATAACACAATTTATCAATCCATTCATGGGTTGATGAGCACTTCAGCTGTGTCCATGTCTTGGTTATAATGAATTGGGCTACAATAAACATTCTGGTACAAATGTCTTTGTTGTAAAATAATTTTTGATCATCTGGGTATATACCTAGTAGAGGAATTGCAGGATCGAATGGTAGTTCCTTGAGTGTTCTCCAAACTTCTTTCCAAAAAGGTGGTATTAGCTTGCATTCCCACCAGCAGTGTAGAAGCATTCCCTTCTCATTGCATCTACACCAACATCTGTAGTTTTGGGATTTTGTGATGTGAGCTAATCTTACTGGAGTGAGATGATATGTCAAAGTGGTTTTGATTTGTATTTCTCTGATGATTAAGGATGACGAGCATTTTTTCATGTGTTTGTAGGCCATGAGCCTACAAGTTTCTGTTCAAGTCTCTTGCCCAAATAGAAATAAGGTTATTTATACTTTCTTATTGATTAGTTTGAGTTCTCTGTGGATTCTAGTTAAGAGACCTTTGTCAGAAGCATAACCTGCAAAATTCTTCTCCCATTCTGAAGGTTGTCTGTTTGCTTTACTTACTGTGCTCTTGGCTGTGCAAAAGCTTTTTAGATCAGATCCCAGTAATGGATTTTTTGTGTTGCTTCAATTGCCTGGGGGGTCCTCTTCATAAAATATTCTCCCAGGGGAATTTCTTCAAGTGTTTTCCATGCACTCTCTTCTAGTATTTTTTTTTTAGTTCAATTTAAATCAGTGTAGGTTTTTTTGTTTGTTTGTTTGTTTTTAGTGTTGGGGATTCATTGCGGGTATAAGAAACCAGGTTACACTGATTGCTTTTGTTATTAAGTAAAGTTCCTCTTACAATCGTATTTTGCCCCCAAAAGGTGTTGCACACACCAAGACCCCACCCCCCTCCCTGCTTCCTTCTCTTTGCTGTTCCTTTCCCCTTTAAAGAACTTGAAAAAATAGTACTTCATTTTATATGGAATCAGAAAAAGCCTCGAATAGCAAATGCATTACTCATTTCTTCAAGTATTTTTATAGTTTCATGTCTTACGTTTAAATCTTTTATCCAGTGAGAATCAATTTTTGTTAATGGTGAAAAGTGGGTTTCTGTCTTCTACAGGTTGCCATCCAGTTCAACCAGCACCATTTGTTAAGCAGGGAGTCTTTCCCCTACTGAATATTTTTGATAGGCTTGTCAAAGATCAAATGGCAATAAGTAGTGGGGTTCATCTCTTGGCTCTCTATTCTGTTCCATAAATCTACCGCTCTGTTTTTGTGCCAGTACCATGCTGTTTTGATCACTGTAGACTTATAGTATATAGCCTGAAGTCTGGTAATGTGATACCTCCTGATTTGTTCTTATTTCTGAGTAATGTATTTGTTATTCGAGGTTTTTTTCTAATTCCATATAAAATGAACTACTATTTTTTCAAGTTCTTTAAAGTATGAGAATGGTGCTTTAATAGTGATTGCATTAAATCTGTGTATTGCTTTGGGTGGTATGGATATTTTAACAATGTTCATTCTTCCCAGCTATGAGCACGGTATGTTTTTCCATTTGTTAACATCTTCAGCTATTTCTTTTCTCAGAGTTTCATAGTTCTCCTTATAGAGGTCTTTCATGTCCTTTTTAGGTGAATTCCCAAATATTTCATCTTCCTTTACACTACTGTAAAAGGAATAGAGTCCTTGTTTTTTCAGCTTGACTATTGTTGGCGTATATAAAAGCTACTGACTTGTAAGTATTGATTTTTTACCCTGAGATGCTGCTGTATTCCTTGATCACTTCTAAGAGTTTTCAAGTTGAGTCCTTGGGATTTTCCAGGTCAAGAATCATATTATCAGCAAAGAGTGAGAGTTTGGTCTCCTCTGACCCTATTTGGATACCCTTGATCACCTTCTCTTGCTTGATTACGATGGCTAAGACTTCCATTACTATGTTGAATAGCAGTGGAGATGGTGGGCATCCTTGCCTCTTTCCTGATCTGAGTGGAAGTGTTTTCAGTTTTACACCATTCAATATGATATTGGCTGTGGGTTTGCTATAGATGGACTCTATTAGTTTAAGAAATGTCCCTTCTATGCCTATTTTCTTGAGAATTCTGGTCATGAAAGGATGTTGGATATTATCAACAGCTTTTTCTGCATCAATTGAGAGAATAATATGGTCTTTGTTTTTTATTTTATTGATGCGATGTATTATATTTATAGATTTGCATATGTTTAACCAACCCTATAACCCTAGAATAAAACCAACTTGATCATGGTGTATAATTTTTTGATATGTTGTTGAATTCTATTTGCTAAGATCTTATTAAATATTTTCGCATTGGTATTCATTAATGATATAGGTCTATAATTTTCTTTCTTTGTTGGATCCCTTCCTGGTTTGGGGATCAGGGTGATATTTGCTTCATAGAAGGTGTTAGGAAGTATTCCTTCTTTTTCTATGCTTTGGAAAAGATTGTATAATATAGATACTAGTTGCTCTTGAAAGGTTTGATAGAATTCGGATGTGAAGCCATCTGGTCCCGGACTTCTCTTTTTAGGGAGATTTCGTATTGTTGATGCTACTTCAGTGGTTGATATAGGTCTATTCAAGGTTTCTAATTCTTTCTGGTTGAATCTAGGAAGGTCATGTGCTTCCAGGTATTGGTCCATTTCCTTCAGATTTTCGTATTTCTGGGAATAATGATTTTTGTAGTAATCATTGAGGATTTTTTGAATTTCTGAGGTGTCTGTTGTTATTTCTCCCCCGAACCAAAGGCCAACACTACCACTGGCTGGGCATAGTCATAACCAGGGGACTGCTCCTCCTCCCCCCAGTGTCCCTTTCTTCCCACACCCTCTTTCTTTCCAGTTAGTCACAGATTCCGTCCTGATGGTTAGCGGTCCACACTATGCCCAGTTCTCTCAGGACAAGAGCAAACACTCTGTGCTCTGCAGAGGGCAGAACTTCAGAGTGCCATGCAAGGGGGAAAGGGTGGACTGGGAGCTTGGACTTGTGGAGAGAAATATCTGTTCAATTTTATGCCTGGCCAGGGTGGTGTCTAGGTTCGTAAGTGAGACCTCCCAGGAGAAATAGAGCTGGAGTTTAGCGGCTCTGGCTCTCTCCAGCGTGGTAAAATGAGAGGTCTTTTTTTCCCTGCTTGTTTGCAGGCAGGCCCCCTGCTTGGAGGAGGGATCTCCCATCCTCTAGTTGATAGGGTTTGTACCTGTAATTTGGTTTTTTGAATGCTCTTCCTTGGAGTTACAGCTTGCCGAACTTCTTTCTTCGCTCAGTTTCCGGTCTTTGCTTTCATAGAGTCCTATTCCATCCCGTTTTTCTTTCTCGTCTCAGAAGCCTCCGCTAAGGGTTGCTCTACTTTTATGTTTTCTAAAATACATTCATCTTATTCTCTCACATGTCACACCTTTTTCAAACATTTCAGCAAATGCCTACGGAGCACCGACTCTAGGCAAGGCACGATTCCGGGTGCCGCAAATACTGTAGTGAAAGACTTTCTACAAGTTTACATGCTTGCTGACATCTGGTGATGTTTTGTCTTCTATTCATATTCGAGAAAGATGACCATGAGCTTTGTGTATATGGGTAGGGTTTGGCTTCTGAACTCCTTAATTCTTCCCTAAACAGTTGGAGACCTGACACTGTATGTATAAATATCAAAAGAATGAGGTTCTCCCCTAAGTACCTAACCACCGCACAGGGCACTACAGTTTTCCCAGGAGGTTCTTTTCATTTCTTAATAGAAAATATAGCTTTATAAAAAGAAATAATTGGTAAATGAGTGGTTAAATACCATTCTATCAGGCATTTTTCTTGGAGGAAAATGGTATGGATGAATTGACTCTGCTACACACAGACTTTTTTCTCCCTCTTGCCTTCCAGAGTTACTCAGATGATCTGTTGGGCAAACATCCTGTCCTCAAGCTGCAGCCCTTTTCTTGCACATTTTAGGAACGGCTTCTTTTTTTCATATTTCACCATCATTTAAATGGGATTTTGAGAGGCAAAGATAATGGCTGTGTATGATAAGCCCATAAATATCTTGAACCAGAGCCTATTTTATTTTTTAATACAATATAATTGAACTTTAAAATTCAGCAATATGAAGAGTTTAATGACGCTTAAATTTGAAAGAGTGTATACCCATTACTTCATTCTTGTGAAAAAATTAGCTCCTTACAATCCTAGGCAATTGCTGCTGTGATTATTGTATTAATCAGGAGGTCTATTATTCAGAAGTTGCATTTATAGAAACTCACTTACAAATTAGTTTAAAGTTAAAAAGGAATTTATTGACTTATAATGCTCTGACATTTGGAGGCTGTGTTGATAGCTTTGGATGCAGGTGTATAGGCTCAAAAATTGTGAATGGAATATGTTTTCTTTGAATTGGATGTTTTCCTGCCTGGAGGTTTTAGAATTGGTAATGGTTGCAATTCTACAATTTCAATATACATTCAAAATAAAAGTATTCATGAAATAGATTACCTCTCCCTTTTTAACCTAAGCCATCTATTTTGCAGTTTCTAACCCTTGGGCCATGGAGTGGTACCAGTCCTTGCACATAACAGGAGACCCCCAACCAGTAAGGGAAGCTTCATGTGCATTTGCTGCTGCTCTCCATTGCTTTCATGGCTGCCTCAGCTGTGCCTCCTAGCAGATAAGGATAGGCATTAGATTTTCATAAGAACTTGAACCCTATTGTAAACTGTGCACATGAGGGATCTAGGTTGTTACACACTCCTTATGAGAATCTAATACCTGTTGATCTGAGGTGGAAATGTAATGTGCTCAAATTGTCACAAAACCATCCTGCCCACAGGTCCATGGAAAAATTGTCTTCCATGAAACCAGTCCCTGGTACCAAAAAGGTTAGGGACTGCTGACCTAAATCAAGTTGTGTATTTTACTCTTGAAATGCATATCAATTTGTCAATGTAAGTATTTGTTGATGTAAATATTTGATCTATGTTTAGACTTTATTAAATTTAGGGTTTAAAAAATAGATTTACATACTCAAGTTATTACAAAACACTTAGACATTCTCCAATAGCTGAATCAAATATCAGTTTTTAAATTTAAACCTAAATTAATTGAAATTTAATAAAATTTAAAATTCAGTTTCTCAATCATATTAGCCACATTTCTACTGTATTGGAAAACATAGGTCAAGATATCCTGTACTTTAATTTTTGATTTTCAATTTTATCTATTTTTAAGAAAGATGTGAGGTTACAAAAATAATCTGTAGCCCTACTCTACTCTTTTGCTTACACCACTTTTGAATCAAAACAAGATAAGCACCATCATTAAGTTAACATTCATTGCTCCAACCTATTGCTTATGAGTGTGTGTGTGTGTGTGTGTGTGTGTGTCTCAGGTACCAGCCCCAACACACTATGGGTTCCCTTCCAGGGCCTTGGTGGGGCAGGAGGCTGTTGGAAAATAGGAAAAGACAGACAGGCAAGAGACAAAGAAATAGTTTTGAAAGGAGCAAGGATTCAGGAGATGGCTTCCAGTATGCCGCCCGAATACCAGGCTAGGTCTGTATTTATTTCATACACCAGTGTTTCAATCATAAATCTCATGAAGGCAAGGTAAACAATCCCATCATGGTTCGCGCTGCGCTTGTATTTCTTTAACGAAACTATTTAATTAACTAACTACGTTAACTGTATGGATTTACTTGTTACTTTTACTGTTTTAAGGTGTTTATGATCTTTATACGAAAGGAGTTTGGATAGTGCAACAGTCCAGAAGCAGTAAGTCAGACAAATACCCTAATTAGACCAAGCTCACAAATCACGTAAGTGATTTTTTAATACCCCGAAAGCCTTTTGTCTGGCTGCTCTGTCCAAACCACGGAGACTGAACAGAGATCCTTATATGGTCCAGAACAATTCTTTCAATGTTTAACAAAGTTTAAACTTTCTACATTCCCAACTCCCTAAAATCACTCTCCCAGAGCAGAGCAGCCCCGCCCTGGTAGAAAACCTCTGTGGCTTGCAACTGCAGCGCGGTGGAGCTCTGTGGATAGTGGCGGGGTGGGGGGAGTGGTTCTTAAAGGGGCAGGTCTCCACAGTACTATGCAGTGAAATTAAGGTTCCTCTCCAATCACTTATCTCCTTTTTCTGTTTTCCTTTTGTCCATCCTCTGTAATCATATTCCTAATCTCATTCCTAATCTATTTACAAGTAATAATTGAATGCCAACTAATAATGGAATATTGGTTTCAAGCTTATAAAATCATTACTAGTAATGCAAACACATCAAGATATGACTCTTCCCTTAAGTATCTCCACATGCACCATTCATGTGTGTATATATATGAATATATGAATCATAAATCGAAAATCCTACATATTATTGTTCTCTGTGGATCCATGTTTCCCAACCAAGTCCAAATATATAATCTCAAGACTTCAAAAGTTCCCAGAATACCCGTTAAATTCTATTTTTATTAAGAAAATGATCTGAATTACCTACACATGACTTGAATAATCTAGATTACAAGTTTATAATCAGGTAAAACAGGTAATATTTGTGCCCCGATTGTGGATAGGATTGCAACAATGTCAAGAAATCATCTAAAATGACACCATTTAGCATTAGATCCAGGCTTTTTTTCTTTTCAATCCACAGATATTTAGTGTGGGAATTACTGCTCTAAACTACCTAAACTGTGTAGTTGTGAAAGAATTTTGAGGTAAGAAATAACTCACTCTAAATTTTTTATTCCCTAATTGTCTGCACGAAACCAATGTAAAAACATTCATTAGGGACTCTTCCACTAAACAGAGTATGTGAAACTATCTGGAAAGAAACACCCCCCCCCAGCTGAAAATTAGTCCAAAATTCATATTATAAACCTCATGAGGGAGCAATCTACAAGTCAAAGAACCCATCACAGGAAGTTTTTCCAGTGCTTACAAGAAATGATGTAAAATATCTTGAGGCAAAATGTGACCTGATATAAGAGAATAATCTTAGAGAGATATAAACTAAATGTTTGAAATGTTTTGTATCGTTAAAGAAGTAAAAGAAATCTTATTGCAACAAAGAGAAGCATACAAAAAATAGGTAAAATCGGAAAAGACTGAAATAAGAATTCTTTAAATATAAAACAAAATGTTTTTGTTGGAGTTTGAAACTCCACAGAAAGTTTAAATAACGTATTAGATGTTATACTGTATTCAAATTTAAAAAACTGAAACTGAGTCAGAGAAAAGTATAATGAGGTGAAATTAAAATGTAAAGGTTAAAGAAATGAAGAATAAAATGAGAAGGCCCACATTCATCTAATATTTGTAGAAGGCGAGACTGGAACGAACATAATCATTATTTCAAGAAATTGTTGGTGAGCATTTTTTTTTATCTGTGTATTTCTTTCATTTCCTAAGGAAATCTTCAGAATAAAGATGGACGTGAAATCATTGGTAAAAATAAATGAAAAAATCCTTGTGTATACACCTGTATCAAACCCTCCCCTTGGTTTCATCCTTTCCTTGTTCCAGTGTTTATTTGGCTCTGGCAGACTTCTTATATTTACCACAGACTTCTTATATTTACCAGTGTCTCAGTTACTGTTCATGATATACTCCAATCTATCTCCTCTCCAAGTCTCTCCCCACACCTACAGATGTTGCTGCTCTTGAAACAAGCTTCTAAGTGTCCCTACGTGCCAAACCAGTGGGTGGGTATTTGCTTCTTTCTCTATAAGGCCTCTTCATGCAGTTTATGGGACTTCTAGGAGTCAAGTCCCAGCTTGATTGTGCATTCACACACTGTATCACCCTTCTTCCCTGATTTGCTGCTCATATCCTGCTACCATGTTCACTTGGATTATACTTGCTCAGCAAATAATAGCACATAAACTCTCAGTCTGAGGCTTTACTTTCTGTGAAACCAAGGCTTATAAAAAATAGGTGGTGAGGCTTAGCGCCTGTAGTTCAACGGGCTAAGGAGCCAGCCGCACACACCTGACCTGGTGGGTTCAAATCCAGCTTGGGCCCACCAAACAACAATGACGGCTGCAACCAAAAAATGGCCGGGCGTTGTGGCGGGCGCCTGTAGTCCCAGCTACTTGGGAGGCGGAGGCAGGAGACTCGCTTGAGCCCAGGAATTGGAGGTTGCTGTGAGTTGTGATGCCACGACACTCTACCTAGGGCGACAGCTTGAGGCTTTGTCTCAA
>CAUYON010136772.1:0-15054 GCA_963573935.1 Arctocebus calabarensis | reverse complement strand
CAGTTTTTAGAGGGTCTCCCTGGGGGGTAGAGTGGGAGGACAGCCGAACTCTGCTCGCTTGTTTGTATGGAGGTATGGCGTATACTGCCAGCTGTTCTCTTGGGGGAGGGGACTCCTGTCCGCTTGGTGATGTGCTCTGTACCTTTTATTTGTATCCTTGCGGTTGCAGGTTGCTCCAATAGGGTTGATGTACGTTCCTCGACCTTGTCTCTTGGCTCAGCTCCAAACCGTTGGCTTTCTTGCTAAATTTCTGTCCTTTAACTCTCCTTCTGGACAGGAGTGTCTGCAGAAAGCTGGCTACAGACCACCATCTTGGCTCCTCCCCCCTTAATATCTTTTTAATTCAAATATTTTGTGGATACAAATGAAATTTTGTTATGCATATGCATTATACAATAGTGAGGTCTGGTCTCCCAGTGACTGAATACTATAAACTGTACCTAATAGGTAATTGATTTTATGTCAACCCTCTTCATTCACTCTCCTTTAGAGTTTTGAGTGTTGATTATTGTACTTTATATGACTACGCAGACCCATAATGTAGCTCCTACTTATGAGTGAGAACATATAGCATTTGATTTTCTGTTCCTGAATTACTTCACTTAGGATAATGGCCTTTATTTCCACCCCAGTTGTACTGCTGCAAAAGACATTGTTCAGTTCTATTTATGAAAGTTCTATTTATGACTGAGTGTTATTTCGTGGTGTGTGTGTGTATACATATATGTATATATAGTGATAATTAAGTTTGGGAACTCATCTTAGAAAAAGACCCACGTATCTCATTGATGAATACTATTATGGTAATCTTCAAAGTACTCTGCCTGGGAAGCTATGCACTGATGCCAATCCCTAATTCATCTTTCAAATTAATCTCTGAACTCTTTTTCTGTAGTGACAATCAGAGCTGTCATCATAATGCGCACAAAAACATGCAACAATAATAATGAACTCTACTTAGCAAGACATCGCCACATGTGGACACAAAGATAGTTGTGAGACACTGATATATACCAAGGTCATGAAACCTTACTGAGTTGTTTGTACAGTGCTGCCTACATAACACATGGTGGCAAGTTTGTGGACTTAATTGCTACCAATAGTGTATGAGTGTTCTCTTTTGACCACATTTGTAACAGTCATTGTTTTATTGACTGTTTAAATAACGATCCCTCTGTCTGAAGTAAGGTAGTATCTCATTGTGGTTTTAATTTGCCTTTCCCTGGCCATTAGTGATATTGAACTTTTTTTCATATATTTTTGTTCATTTTTATATATTCTTTTGAAAAAATGTCCATCAATCTTTTAATTTTTCTTTTTTCTTGATGAGTTGGGTTTCTCATAGATTTGGGGTATTAACTTTTATCAGATGCATATTTAATAAAAATAATCTTCTATTTTATAGATTGTTTACTCTGTTGATTATTTCATTTGCTGTGCAGAAGGTTTTCAATTTAAAATCACATTATTTTGTTTTTTTCTTTCTGTTTGAATTGTTTTGGGGTCTTAGTCATAAATTCTCTGCTCAGCATAATATCTAAAAGAGCTTTTCTAGAGTTTCCTTATAGAATTTTTATTTTCCTTCTAGAATTTTAAAGCCCTACATTTAAGTCTTTAAGCCATCATGAGTTAATATTTGTAGTGAGAGAGGTATACATCTTAATTTTTCTGTGTATACCTAACAATTTTTCCAGCACTATTTATTAAATAGATTTTCCTTTTCCGAGTATAAACTTTTGTCTGTTTTGTTGATTATTTGGTGGTAGATTTGTGGCTTTATTTCTGAGTTCTCTATCCTGTTTTGTTGATCTATCTGTCTGTGTTTATACTAGTACCATGATGTTTTAGTAACTATGGCCTGGTAATATAATTTAAATCATGTAATGTGGTGCATCTAGTTTTGTTATTTTTTACTTAGGATACCCTTGGATATTTGGTCTCCATTTGGTTCCATGAAATTTATGATTATTTAATTAAACTATGTGAAAAAAGACATTGTAATTTTAATGGAAATTACACTGAATCTGTAGATTCTTTTCAGTGCAATGGTAAAGATATCATCCCATGATGATGGGATATCTTACCATTTTTATCATGTAAGATTTCTATCCTCAATGTTTTATTTCATGTAGTGATGTTTCACCTCGTTTGGTTCTAGTTTTTTTTCTTTTGCTCTTTTTTGTTTGTTTGTTTTGTTTTTTAGCTATTGTAAGGGGGCTTTGGTTCTTTAATTTGTTCTCAGCTTAGTTATTAATGGTGTACAGAAATGCAACTGATTTTTGAATGTTGATGTGATACTGAGAGACTTACCAAAGTCATTTATAAATTCTAAAAGCCTTTTGCAGGAAACTTGATGGATTTCTCACTATAAGATCATATCATCAGCAAACAGAAATAATTTTACCTTTTCCTTTAAAATTTGGATGCTTTTGATTTTTTTTCTCATCTTATTATGTCAGCTAGGACTCCCTGTAATATAAGTAAAAGTGGTGAAAGTGGACATCCTGTCTTGGCTAGTCCTTAGAGAAAATGCTTTCAACTTCTCCCTTTCAGTATGATGTTGGTTGTTGTTTTCATATATGGTTTATTCTGAGGATTGGTCTTTCAATGCCTTCTTTGTTGAGGGTTTTTAATTATAGGATGCTGGATGTTATTGAATGCTTTTTCTGCATCAATTGAGATGATTGTATGATTTTAAATCTTTTTATACAGTGAATTATATGTTTTGTGTGCTGTTAAATTCTATTTGCTGCTATTTTGTTGAGGAGTTTTGCATCTGTGCTTATCAGGAATATTGGTGTATAGTTTTCATTCTATGCTGTATCCCTTCCTGGCTTTAGTATCAGGGTGAAATTGGCTTTGTAAGATGAGTCAGGGAGTATTCCTTCCTTCCTAATTTTTTGAAATAGTTTATTAGGATTGATAATAGCTCCTCTTCATATGTCTGGTAAAATTTGGCTATGTGTCTATTCCAGAGCTTTTTTTTTTTTTTTTTTTTAGAGATAGAGCCTCACCCTTTGTAGAGTGATGTGGCATCACAGCTCACAGCAACCTCCAGCTCTTGGGCTTATGCAATTCTCTTGCCTCAGCCTCCCAACCAGAGCTTTTATTTTTTAATGACTATTTTGCCTCTGATTCAATCTCACCATTCATTAGTGATGTCTTTGGGATTTCTGTTTCTTCCTGATTCAAGCCTGGGAGGCTGCATGCTTCCAGCAATTTATCTATTTGCTGTAGATTTTCTTGTTTGTGGGCAAAGAGATATTCATAGGATGATATTTTATATTTCTCTGTTATCAGTTGTAATGTCTCCTTTTTCATTTCTGATTGAGCTTCTTTGAATCCTACCTCACCCTCTGCTGATAAAATAGTATCTGCTGGCAAAGAAAAAACTATTTAATGGGCCCATATTCATTTTTATATAACAGTCAAAAAGGATGAGTTTTGAGCTGCAGATCAATAAATTGATAAAGGCCACACAGGGAAGTGAGATCAGGCGCACTTGTAAGCTCATGGGTGTTTTCCAAAAGATAGGGAAAATTTGATGAGGTGAGATACCAAAAGTGAGGTGCTGCTATATGGGTACCTGAAAATGTGAAAGTGTCTCTAGAACTGTGTGGTGGACTAATGTTGGAAGAGTTTGGAAGGCTCACTAGAAGACTAGAAAATGAAGGAAAGTTTGCAATGTCTTAGAGATTGTTTAAGTGGTTGAAACCAAAAAACTTTCAGAAATATAGACAATAAAGTCCAGGCTGACAAGGTCTCAGATGAAAATGAGGAATTAATGGGGAATTGGAGTTGAGGTCAACTTTGTTACACTGCAGCGAAGAACTTGGCTGCTGTATCCATGTCTTAGGGCCTTCCAGAAGCCCAAACTATGCGTAATGACCTAGGGTATCTAATGGAAGAAATATCTGTGCAGTACAGTGTTCATTTGGCATGACTACTCTTAACAGCCTACAATCAGATCTTGAAAAAAATAAATTATTTAAAGTTATAATTTATAATTAAAAGGGAAGCAGATTATGGCAATTTAGAAAACTTGTAGTCTTTCCATGCAGTAGAGAAGAAACAAGTATTTGCAGGAGAGGAATCCAAGATTGCTATGGAGCAATCACAGAGAGAGGGATTCAGGATTCCATAGTCAAGATAATAGAAAAAAAAAGTCCCCGAAGGCCTTTCGCAAATCTTTAAGGCAGTTCCCACCATCATGGTCCAGTGGGCTAGCATTTTGAATCATTCTTCAAAATAGACAGAGGGTAGTACTGCCCTGCACTACCTCAGGATGTTGGCTCCACTTCCAGGTCCCTCAAGATCCAGTCACAGCTCATAGAGCCCTAGGTGCTGCTAAGGTCACTACTACTAGGGCACAAGTTGTAAATTATGGTGGCTTACACTTGGTTAAGTCTGCAGAGGCCCAAAATGCAGGATAGGTGGAGGCTTGAAGGCTTCCATTGTTATTTCAGAAAATGTATCAGAAAGCCTGGGAGTCTACACAGAAATCTGCCACTGGTGTGGAACTGCCACAGAAACTAACTTCTAGGAGTTGTGGGTTCAAGGACACTGTCCTCTCGACCCCAGAATTATAGAGCCACAGGCAGCCTAAACTCTCATTCTGGAACTGCAACAGGCATCTCAGTCAGTGAGATCAGCCACTTGCTCTGTGCCCAGCAATCCCATGGGGGCAATATTGCTGCCTATAGCCTTGGGAGCCCACTCCTTACACTGGTGGGCCCACATTGTGGGACGTGCAATTAAGTGAGCTTTAATATTAAACGTCAGCCTTTTTGGGTTTCAGAATTGCTTGGGGTCTGTTACCCTTTCTTTTGACAAATTTCTCCCTTTTGGAATGGGAATATTTACTTGATACTTATATAACCATCATATCTTGAAAATAAATAACTTGTGTTTGATTTTTACAAGCTCATAGATATAAGGAACTTAACTGAAGTCTCAAATGAGACTGCAAGTTTTGGTAGACTATTGGGATAGAAGGATTACTTTTCATATATAAGGAGGATATGAAATTTACGGTATCAGTGGGTGGAATGTTATAGGATGGATGTTTGTTCCCCAACTTCATGTTGAAATTTGATCCTCAATTTTAGAAGTGGGGCCTAATGAGAGTTGTCCTGTTCAGGGAATCAGACCCCTCATGAGTGACTTGATACCCTCCTCATGATAAAGGGGGAGTTCTTGCCCCGTTATTTCCCAGCCTGGCACCTCCGTTTCTCTCTCTTGCCATATGATGTGAGCGCTAACCAGCACCTCTTCTTCTGTCATGAGTGGAAGCCTCCGGAGGCTCTCACCAGAGCGATTCTGGTGCCGTGCTTCTTGTACAGCCTGCAGACCGGTGAGTCAGTGAACCTCTTTACTTTATAAATTATTCAGCCTCAGATATGCTCTGTCCAGCACCACTAAACACAGACACATCCTATGTTAAAAAAAATTGTATAATGTCTCAAACCTATCATGACCTGTTCACTTATTCCAAATATACTAAAAGGAAACAAAAAACAACTCGAGAATTTTTTCCTCAACAAATAAATTACTTTTGGTGGAATACAGATTCCTCCCTTACAGTCTTTTTTTCCCGCATAGTCAGTATTCCCATTTTTCGGTGACAGAAATTTAGATGTAAAATTAAATAAACTGCATGAAATTAGTTTGTACTTTCTGTAATTTAAAACATTTATGAGTGGAAAGAAAGCAAACTATAAACTATGTGTCTAAACTACAAGTAAATTAAATTTTATCACACCTGTGTTGATACAATTTACAGAGAGATTTTGATTTCAAGAGTATCAGGAAAAAGGCACTTTAATATTTTAATTACCCGGAAAATTTTAAAAGAATGGAGTAGGGTGCCAGCCCCATATACCGAAGGTGGCGGGTTCAAACACAGCCATGGCCAAAAACTACAAAACAAACAAACAAACAAACAAAAATTCCAGAACATCAACTGTATATACTTTTTCCCATTGCACTTAAGTGGAAAATACCTATAGTTTGTCCAAATTTAAAATTATTATAAAATTAACAGTACATAGTTTTTGGAAAAAGTTTATAAATAAGTATTTAGCACTTTGTCATGAATATTTAAAATTTATTGGATTAATTAATTAATTTATGTATTTTTATTTTTTATTGTTGTTTTGAGATAATTTGAGGGTATAAGGAATTAGGATACAATATATGCATTTCTAAGGTAGAAACTCTCATAATTGTGACCATCCCCCCATTCATCTAACATTGTGCCAAGGGTAGGATCACACCTATCCCCCTTCTCCCTTCATCTACTGACTTCATATGAGTATTGAGTACATTGGATTCTTACTTCTTTATTCTTGTGATAATTTACTAAGAAGAATGTGTTTCAATTCCATCCAGGATAATACAAAAAATGTAAAGTCTCCATCTCTTTTAATAGATTAGTAGTTTTCCATGTCATACATATACTATAACTTTTAATCCATTCCTGGGTTGGTGAGCATTTAGGCTGTTTCTACATTTTCAGCAATTGGAATTGAGCTATGACTGTTTCTACATTTTTGGCAATTGAAATTGAGCTAGGACAAAGGGTGAGATCACATGTGTGGTACATAGTTGAAGGGTCAGGAGAAAACTTCTAAATACGGATCAAAAATGTTTTCACATAGTAAATGAGAAAATCTCATGAATGTTATGTCAATCAGGTTGATAAAAATAGCTCAGATTGCATGTGAAGCCCACACACTGTACCCCATGATTGAACTAATGTGCACAGCTATGATTCAATTTAAAAAAATTAAAAAAAAAAAAGAAATTGAGCTAAGATATACAATATAGTGCCAATGTGCTTATGACAATTTTTTTTTCTGGGTAGATACCAAGTAATGTGGTTGTAGGATCAAATAGGAGTTCTAATTGGAGTTGAGGATTCCTGATACCTCTTTCTAAAAAGATTGTAGTAGTTTGCAGTCCCAACAGTGTAAAAGTGTACCCTTCTCTCTATAGCAAGCATGCCAGCATCTTCAGCTTTGAGACTTTCTCATATGTGACAATCTCATAGAGGTTAAGCGATATTGCAGCATGATTTTGGTCTGAACTTCTCTGCTGATCAGGGACAATAAGCATTTTTTCAAATGTGTGTTATCCATTTTTCTGTCTTCATCAGAGAAGGTTCTGTTTACATCACTTGCCAAGTGGTATATGGGATTATTTGCTCTTTTTTTTTTGCTGATTAATTTGAGTTCTCTGTAGAATCTAGTTAACACCCTTATGTCAGATTCGTACTCTGAAAATATCTTTTTCCATTCTGAAGACTGCCTGTTTACTTTGTGTCCTTAGCCATGCAGAAACTTTATAGCCTAATTAAGTCCCATTTGTTTATTTTTATTGTTGCAATTGCCACTGAGGTTGTCATAAAATCTTTCCCCAGGTTAACATCTTCAAGAGTTTTTCCCACACTTTTCTTAAGATTTTTATCATTTCATGTCTTAGACTTAAATCTTTTACTCATCTTGAGTCCATTTTTGTGAGTGGTGAAAGGTGTGGGTCCAGTTTCAGTCTTTTCCATGTGTTTATCCAGTTCTCCCAGCACCATCGTTGAATAATGTTTCTTTTCCACACTGTATGTTTTCATTTGGTTTATCAAAGATCAGGTAATAAGTAGACAGTAGTTCATCTCTTGTTTTTTTATTCTGTTCCATAAGTCTACATCTCTATTTTTGGGCCAATACTATGCTGTTTTCAATAAGTGTGGACTTGTAATACAACCTCTATTAGAGTGATGACTCTGGTTTTGTTTTTATTAATAAGAATAGCTTTTGCTATCCAGTTTTTTTTGGTTCTATACAAAATAAAGCACTACTATTTTAATCCATTTCTTCAAAGTATGATGTTGGTATTTTAACGGGGATCACATTGAATCTGTAGATTGCTTTGCATAGAACAGACATTTTAACAATGTTGATTTTTCCCAGTCAAGAGCATGGTATGTTCTTCCATTTGTTAATGTTTTCTGCTATTTCTTTCTTAGGTTTTCATAATTCTCCTTGTAAAGATCCTTCACCTCTTTTGTTAGATGTATTCTTAAGTATTTCATTTATTTATGGTTATTTACCAGTTTCTCAGCAATTTCCTTCATTGTTTTTACCACCCATATTTTAAATTCCCTTTGTGTCTTTTCTATTATTTCTTTATAGCTAGAATCCTCTACAACAGCTATCTCTTGATCCCTTGGTAAAGAGGGTTGCTCTGTTCTGGATTTTTACATTGCCAGGATTTTTCTCTTGGTTCCTCCTCATAAGTGTTTTCTTTTTCTCCACTTCATTTCCCTACTTTTTCCTTTCACTTTCTCCTTCTATTTAAGTTACAGTGTCTCTGTGCTTAGATGTTGAAATATCGTTTTATTATAGAACCAAAAGGAAGATAAGAGTGAAGAGCAAGGGAAGAGAAATGAGAGAAAAAGAGAAAAGAAAAAGAAAAGGGGAGTAAAAGGAAATATTGACAATAAGTGGAAAACAGGGAGAGGGAGAGAGAGAGAGACAGAGAGACAGAGAGAGAAATAATAGTGATGTTCAACAGAGTGCTTTGACCCACCCTAGTTATCACCAGCCTCCGTGGGACTGGCCTAGGTAGATCTCAAAAGGTCAGGAGCTCCTTACTAGCCTAAGCAAATCAAGACCCCATCTCCATCAAATAGAGAAGGAAAAAAGGAATCAATATGTCTTGGGGGAACCTACCAATACTGTCCTTCCAAAGGCTATAAGGACCCATTCCATAGGCCTGAGGATCAAAATCTCCTGGAGTCAGGCCAATGCTGCGGCTCTCTAGTCCAGGTCTCAGAACTTACTTAGTAGACAGGCCTTGACCTTTCCAGACAGTGTCCCTTGGCCAAACAGTGGTTTTCCTGGGAAAGTGTGTTTCACTCAATTGTCCCCACAAGCGGCTGCCCAGCTCATCAGGCATGCCCAAACTGGCCTGTACTAAGTCCGTACAAGCTGTTCTCCCAGGCAGCTCTCCCACAATGGCTGCACCTATCTGCTCCACACAGTGGCACAACCCTTCCTTTGGGTACTGTTTAAGATCACTCACTTGCCCAAGATGTCCTCAGGTGACTCCAACAAGTCAGCCTAGTGCTCCCCCCAAAATAATAAGCCTACAGGGCAGGACTTCTTTGTCTGAAAACCATTGCTAAACTGGTCAGCCTCTGCCAGTAGGAAAGCTCTGGCCTTCTATGCCTGTTCTCCATTGTTCCTGACCTCTTCATGGGTTCCTGGAGTCTCCTGCTGCCTCCTTATGGCCGAGAAGCTATGTTTCTGGGCAAGGTCCCCAAGCCCAGAGGTGGCTGGAGTCCTCCCTCTCTGATCTCACCCTGATGGCTGCAAAAGAGATGTCTCTAGTCCCCCATCTTGCTTTACTACTGGCTTAATTTTTTTTTAATTATGAAAAATTATCTTAGATTAATCTTATTACTGCTCAGTTGCATGTTATTTCATATTCTAACCATTATGAAAATGGGGCATATGTTAAATTAATATTTCCCAGATACACATCAAATTTTACTATTTAATGCTGCAGATAAATTTTGAAAATTTTGTTTACAATCCCATGATCAATTTTAAGTTAGCATAAGCAATTCATTATTTTCTACTAATATTATTAGAACACTTTGTTAGACTTCTATCAGTTCACTTCATTAGGTAGAATTCATAAAGTAGGTATAATAATTTCCCCTTTTATTTCTTAGTATAAGCTATAATTTAGAAACATTTTTACCATTATTATTTTGAAGTTATGTTTAATCCTATTTTTTTTATGTACTGTTAGCGTCCTCATCAGACAAGTCCAGGTCTGTTTAGATTTTCTTTTAATGATTAAAAATTTATGAATGATCACATGATACCATACTGAAATACACAGCTGTCTTATTTTCATGGATTGTTATTTAAAAAGAAAAAACTGTTAAAACTTGCCTCCTAATATGTTTTTTGAGACTATAAGAATTAAAGAAGATTATTTTAGGTAATAAAATTTGATCATTCATTGATAAGGATCAAACAAAATTTGGAATTTAAAACTCTAATACTTGAGTTTTTTTTTTTTCTACCCACAAGAACAAGCTTTCAAACAAAAGAATTACCTTTCAACTCCCATTAGCAGCTATCATGTGTTGAAATACAAGCTGTCATCTTGATATTCATGTTAGAAATAATAACATAGATATTGAACAGTTCAATTATTATGGTCATTCCTCAAATAGCAAGCTAGATTATTTAAACCACAAAGGTTCCTAACTTTATTGTAATTAGAAGAAATTTTTTCCTGAAAAATTAAGTAGTATTTAGTAATATATAAATGTTGCCTTGAAATTAATAGTCACATAATTGTTATTTACTAAGCATATTAAAATTCATTATAACTCTCATCTTAATATATACCATATCATTTATTTCTCTAGCATTGTCTTTAAATATATTTATTGTGTCATTAATGATAATTAATAGCACCATGTTTATATTTTAAACTACCAGTTATATCTTTTAAATGTGTCTTTGTCAATATTTATTAATATTTTCAATAGACATGATGCCTATTGAAAACAACAACAAAAACACTATGTTTTGCATTATTAAAATCTGTTATTACCTCTATAATGAGTTCTGAAGTATTTTCAGTGACTGACTCTAGATCAGTGTTTCTCAACACTTTGTTCCTGGACACAAATCATTTGAAGATATTCAGAAATGGCACTCTATCCAGGGTTACAGCTTGAGGATCTGTCTCAAAAAAAAAAAAATAGTTTATAAATCTATGAACCTATCATACCATATCCCTGTTTACAGTATAGTCTCTAAAGTATCTTTATACAAATAATTCCTAACTCTAACTCGTGTAATCCCTGACTTCTGTGTTGAACCCTTGGTCCAAATAACATCTATTAAAGATTTGTAGAAAGGAGGAGCCACAGACATACTAGGGGTTCATAGTCCCAAGTGGATATATTTTTATATAGTTTTGAAATTCTTCATGGTTAGAGTTAATATGCCTTGGGTTTTTATTTGGAACAAATTATCCTAAATTTAGGGTATTTTACATGTTTTTATATTTAAAGAAATCAGCTTTCTTCTATTTGTGAGTCAGTCTACCACAAAGTAGCATGCAAAATTGACTTAGCTGAGCTGGAAAAGAAGATATTCAGTGAATTCATTAAACTGACCTACAAAGACCGGGAAATAAAGTCATAAATAATAATGAATGTGTTACTCTCAATTCAGTCAGCTGTGAGGTTTTTTCAAACCATTAAACAACTTCTCAATTTGATACAATTCAGTATAAGTGCTGTATTCTTTTCAAAAGAAGTCTAAGAATAAGAGATGACAAATATGAGGTTAGAACTTAGGAATGATGAATATTTAATCTTCTTAAACACCTGAAATAGGGTTTCAGTGAATAGTTATGTACAATATTCATCTCTTATAAAAAATAATAGATGGGATTCTATCCTGACCATTATATTTCACCTCATGGTAATATACATTCCCTTTAATCTTCATTATTCTAAGTATATTCTAAAATGTTATTATAAAATTGGGCAGATAATTAAGTCATTCCTGAAATGTAAAGATCTCTTTAAATAGTGAATGCTCATTTCATCTATTGGTTAGTTCTTTACGAGAGTGTAATGAAATTTTGTCCTTTTCCTTGACAAGAAACAATGAAATAAATATTTTTTCATTGTGAATAAAGTTTTTCTCAACAGCCATTATTTTGTTCCTTCTGGTGTCACCAAGCATTTTCTTTTTCTTTAATGTACATCTTTAAATGTTTAAATCTCATCTCTCTGTGTGTGTTGTCATTGGTGTTAGATTAGGACTTAGCATTTTTTTCAAGGAACAACATGTTAGCTGCCTAACTCTAATGCCATCTTTCTCCATTTATATTCATTTTTCACAATCTCTCTTGAGTTAATACTTTTAAAACAAATTTAATTGTAACATTCAATGGCTTTGGAATATACACAATACCAAACTTGAGCATTACATAAATTGTGCTTAGTTATTTGCAATCTTCTTTTCCATAGTTACTAGACTACTGGTAGAAACAAGTATACTCCTTTACAAGCCTTCTGATATCTACTTCACACCCTGACCCTTCTACTCAGACACAAATGCTCTTCCTTAATTCCTGATTTGCCATTAAAAACTCAGCTCAGAATTGACTTCCTGAGAGGATCTTTCTTGTCCTCTTCTACTCTTTTCTAGGTATGGGTGTCCTTCCTCATAATAAATTTTCATTGCTAAAAATAGCAGTGTTTTTAAAGATGATTTAGAGGTGTATGTCTTCTTGCTGAATATACTGTAAGTTTCTTAATATTTTATCTCCAATATCTGGCACATGTACAGTACCAAATAACTGACTGTATCTAGCAATGTAAAGAATTTTTGACAAGAGTTGCTTATCAATGTCTTTTATAGCTAACTTTTAAACAGATCACTTCATACCCATTAGTCTTTACCTTCTGGGTGTCAGAATTTTCTTGAACCAGTAACTATATTTGAAAAAGTAGAATTCAGGTTTTTGTTTTGTTTTCTTTTTTTTTTTTTTTAATGGGGGGATTGAAAGAGAGGCATGTTGGAACTCCATAATTAATATGCTTCTTCTTATAAACTGAATTCAAGGGATAAGAAACAATACCAAATTGTTAACACCCTCTCCTTAGCAAAGAAAAGTAGCCACCAATTTAGATTTTTCAGAATTCAAGTTTTTATGTAGAGCTAGATAAAATATTAGGAAAACACAAAACATGAAAAAAGTACAATTCTGTGTGTTATCTTTTCTGTGTGTTATCATTGATGTTAGATTAGTACTTAGCTTTTTTTTCAATGAACAACATGTTAGTTGTAATTGTAATTACATTTTTTCAACTTCAACATATTATATGCTAATACTATCAGTGCTAAAATTAATTATTTTCATATGTTTTACATAATGCATACTTATATACCTAATTCTTACATATAAAACACATAATTCCTATGGATTTATTTATTAGGATAAATTAACTTCTTCATACTATTCATGGCTAAAAATGTGCTCCTTATAAAACCTTTTTCAGTTTCCTGTTAATTTCATTTCAAAATAAAGGTACTTGAGAGATGAAAAGGAGTCTTATTAAGAAGTTTCCCTAAATTATCTTTCTGCCCCTGGCAGTTATGGCCTTTACAAATGACAATGTTTTATGGTAAAAAGTGATCAAGTTAATGTGCTAAGAAGACTAGGATTCTGTTATAATTTTAGGTTCTAGAAACCAGAACAAAACTGTGAGCTACAGAGGCTAATAAATGGAAATAGCTTTTAATTTATGAACAGCATTTACAATTCCACAGAAACTGAGCAAATTATAAGAAGAAAAAAATTATACAAACCTCTTTCTAATAACTATAACTGTAACTATAACATAACATATGTTATAACTATAACAACTATAACTATAATTTGTCATGAAAATCATAAATCTTCTTAATTACCAAACCTTTCTGATGGGGCTGGTAATTTAGTGTTTTCTCAAGTTAAAGATCAAATATTCTATGTATTACAAATATCAAAGTCATTTCCAGAGTTTAATTTTGCCCCAAGGTTACAATAGATTTTTCTTTGTATGACATAAGAAGTGATCCTTTCATTTCATTTGGAATAAGCTTCAAAAATCTCTATGAGAATGTGAGAGGATGGAATGATGGGGAAAGGGAAAAGGTGAAGGGGTCAGTAATTTGCTTGAGTAATTATTCTATTAATAAAGCTTATGCTTGGCAGAGTCCCCCTTCTCTGCCATTTACTCTCACATCCTTTGAAGATGTTATAATGTCTCCAT
This sequence comes from Arctocebus calabarensis, assembly GCA_963573935.1. Lineage (NCBI taxonomy): Eukaryota > Metazoa > Chordata > Mammalia > Primates > Lorisidae > Arctocebus > Arctocebus calabarensis. The sequence continues at coordinate 1,196 of CAUYON010136772.1, read as the reverse complement.
TTAAAAAATGAAATATAGATTCAAAAACCAAGCAATACCATACTATTGATCAGTCGTATTTAAGAAAAATAAGGTTGGTGTTCTAGAGTGACATTGTATATGGCAATGAAACTTACTGTATTCCCACCTGCAGTGGTGCATTTCACCTTAAACAATTATCCGCCAGCATGTATCTAAACATTAAATTGATTAATTTAGATGCTTGAAATGAATTTCCAAGGCTATGCAAGTCCAGGAGGCTCATATGTGTAAAGGAGAGAAGAGTGTGTAACTTATTCATTCCAATTTTGAAAAAGTCAACCAATTGAAAAGTGGGCTGTCAGATGAAGATATAGCAGGCAGTATCTCAACACAGCTTAATATACCACTGTAAGTACTGTAAGTACCAGAATATAATAACCATGTGGTCTATTATATCATAAATTACTTTAAGTCAGGAACTGATACATTATTTTATTATACATTATTTTTGCATTCTCCAAAGTATCAGGCATAGGTTTTGACACATTCCAAATGCTATTAATGCCCTTAGTATTAAGATTAATAAACTTATATTTTTCCCTCATTCCTGAAATATTTTTGGTAAAAGTGCTTGAGCTACTTACATCATACTCAAACTTTGGAAACTCTACAAAGTATATGCACAGTGGAATTTGCTTTACTTCGCAGAATTATTTTAATCCCTTATTGATTTGCAATATGCCTCTACCTTGATGTTTCACAGGAACTTATTTCACTGATGCTGATCAAAAGAGGTGTGTTAGCTTTGATCAGAGTAAATCTGAAGAAGCTAGAAATGTGCAAATATGAAGTGATTAAATTTTTTGCCTATCTTTTCTTAGTGAGTGTTGGGAAAAAATACAGACTGATAACTTATAATTAGTGTGAGATAAATTAAAAGGAATTGTTTAAAGATAATTGAACAGAACAAAACAGGACGAAAGTTTAATACTATGTCCACGAATTTATAGCTTTCATATGAAGGCTAAAACCCAATTATAGCATAGGAATACAGGGAAAGGGGAAAGGGAGGGGAGGGGAGGGGGGAGTATGGATGGAGGGAGGGCAATTAGTGGGATCACACCTACAGTGCATCTTAGCAGGGTACTGGTGAAACTTATTAAATGTAGAGTATCAATGTCTTTATATAGTGATCAAGAAAATGCCATGAAGGATATCTGTAACAGTACGATCAA